>JADLZL010006536.1:0-151544 GCA_015844335.1 Chrysopogon serrulatus
TGATTAAGGGTTGTGGTGTAGTGGGGAAGTGGTTGAAGGATGTTCATGCTGCTATGAGCAATCAAACAATACCATGTTTCAATTATGATGCAACAAATTAGTTTAATCCCCAGGCGCATATAGTGGTTGAAGCCTGAAGAATCTTACCATGAGCAGATAAATAGTGCCATGTTTCAATTATGATGCAATAAATTACTTAAATCTCAGTGCATGTAGAGGTTGAAGGATCTTACCACCAGCAATCAAGTAGTAACACGTTTCAATTATAGGGAACCAAATTAGTTAAAATGTAGAAAACCATTTTTTTCTTTCCATTAGTTGGAAAACCAATGCGCACCTTGAACTTTTTTCAGAAATAACACTACATTTTTTCAAAAAATAACACTATATTTTTTCAAAAATAACACTATATTTTTTCGATTGGAATAGCTAAATTCATCCTCGAACTATCGCCAAAAAGTTTAATTTAGTCCCTGAACTATGAAAACGGTCATTCTAGTCCCCAAATTTTCACAGCAGGCTCAATTTCGTCCCTAAACTATGAAAACGACCGTTCTCATCCTCAAACTTTCGCAGCCGACTTAATTTCGTCCCTAGTCCGATGTGGGCGCCATCTTTGGCTCGCCTCATCATCGCCCGATCGGTGGAATCGTTTTTGAAAAGCACGCAACTCTTTTATTCTTATTCCAACTGTTTGCAACTAGTTGTAACTCTTCAATACAACATTCGATGAAGATGATTTTTATATAAAAATTATAGATCTCGATAAGATCTACAACTTTCTAGTTTTAATTTTTTTTTATTTAAGAACGTTAAGATGCTCAAAAAGTTCATATAAAATTTTAGCACCATAATGATTACTGCTGCTGCTTGTAATTGATTCAGCTACTGTTAAAAAATTAATATATTTTTTACACTTTAAAATAATTGCGTTAAAAATTGTAGCACCATAATAATCGTGTTTTATCGCTTGCCGCATTAGAAAATTAATATATTTTTTATATGGAGTTAAACGGATATACTTTTTATAATGTTTCAAAAGTGGTTTTCTAATTTCGAGAGACGCTTTCAGAAGAACAGCAACTGAATCAAATTACAAGCAACAGCGGGTAATTATTATGGTGCTGAAATTTTATATTAACTTTTTAGTATCTTAATGTCCTCAAATAAAAAATATTAAAACTAGAAAGTTGTAGATCTTATCGTGATCTACAATTTTTATACAAAAATCACCTTCACCGGATTTTGTATTGAAGAGTTACAACTAGTTGCAACCAGTTGGAATAAAAATAAATCAGTTGTAGCTTTTAGAAACTGATTTCGGGTGGCGATGGCGAGGCGAGCCAGCTTGGCGCTTCATGTTGGACCGGGGATGAAATTGAGCCGGCTACGAAAGTTTGAGGATGATAACGGTCGTTTTTCATAGTTTAGGGACGAAATTGAGCCGGCCGTGAAAGTTTGAGGACTAAAACGACCTTTTTCGTAGTTCAGAGACTAAACCGAAAAATTTCGGCAATAGTTTAAGGATGAATTTGCCTATTCCACTTTTTTTTTAATGCCAGAAACTCATCGATTGAATTACAAAAGCTAGTCCATCTACCAATTGCAGTTCGCGCATTTTGCTAAAAAAGTTACATAAAAACGGTGACCATTTCTTTTTTTATAAAAAAAAAAACTCACCGGCACAACGAATGTGACAAATGATGCCGCGGGAACGAGGAATGTACCCGCGGGAAAGTCTGGTCCCCACCATCTCTCCGCTTTGCCAACCAACCATGCACCCACCTGCGCCACCACGCCGTTAACGGGTCTGGAACCTCGCTTATCGGATCCACCCCGCCCGGCGCCCCACCGTGTTCCCGTCCCGTCCGATTCCCCACAGCCACAGCCACAGCGCAGCAGCGCCCTCGCCCTCCTCCTCCAGCAGTCCGGATCGCCTCCTCCCACCGATCCGTCCCGGCATCGGCATGGCCGCGCCCCCGCCGAAGGCGCCGGCGCCGAGCGCTTCGGCGGCCTAGCGTTTGTTCGCCTCCGAGGATTTTCCACCGGTCGCGTTACCGGATCTTGGGGGTGCCGTACGTCGAGGATCCGCTCCCAGCGCCGGCGACCGCCGCCTATGGCCGCTAGTATGAGCTCCGACGGGCGCCTCCGCCGTGCGCTGGCCGCGTTCGGCGGCGGCAGCGACGTGTGGGACCTCGTGGACGCGGCGCTCGCCGCCGCCGCACGGGACAGCCCCGGCGAGCTCCGCGCGCGCCGCGACGGCATCGTCCAGCGCCTCTACGCAGGGGCAGCGCGCTGCCGCAACTGCGACGACGCCGACGCTTCCCCGCCGCATACTCAGGCGACTGGTGCCGTCGCTGCTGCTCCTGCGGCGGCATCTCCGGCCTCGGCTGACGAGGAGGAGTTCAACGTGGACGGCCTCGACGACGACGAGGCCGACGCCGGCGTGGAAAGCAAGATCCTGGCGATCAGGGATTTCCTCGAGGACCCCGACCAGGTCCTCAAATATCCCATTTTTACCTCTTCGATTGGCAGTACTACAATTTTGCTGACAAAAGGGAAGAGAAAAGGCTAACTGCTTCGTTGCAATCTGTACCTCTGTCGTGTGGTCTCCTCGCAGACGGAGGACGAGATGGTGAGCCTGCTGCAGAACCTAGCTGACATGGACATCACCTACAAGGCTCTCCAGGTCAAACTTGCTTTTAGCTCCGCTTTTTGTTGGTCGTGTTCAAGGAAAGATTGCTTTGGGATGCTTTCTGAGGCTGGCAGCTCAAGGTGTGAAAAAGTTTGCGATTCTGTTTTTGCAGGACACGGACATCGGCCGCCATGTGAATGGCCTGCGTAAGCACCCTTCCAGCGAGGTCCGGCAATTGGTGAAGCTGCTCGTTAGGTGATGAACCAGCTGACTGCTCTATTGGATCGATAATGAAACATAACTGTCTTCTGATAATCTGATTGTGGATTTGTCTGTATCTTTGGTCTTGAAGGAAATGGAAGGAGATAGTGGATGACTGGGTGAGGCGGCACAATTCAGGGGGTGATGGTGGTGGCTCGATCATAAGTACGGTGTTGTGCATAATTTTGAACTTGTCTAATGCATTGTGTTTAGCTCCAAAACTTTGGAATTACTTTGTGTTGGGTGATAATTTTGATACCTTTGATTCATGGTGGCAGGCGATGGTGACTCACCTGATAAAGTCCAACCCAAGTACCATCAAAATACTCATGTAACCATTCTTTCACGCTCTGATGTGGGGCTGATCTTGAATTTCTTGTGTATAGTAATTGCAAATAAAATAACTATGCCACACCAGATTTAGTAAATCCATTTTCCTGATAGGTTTGACCTGTGGACTGTATCGTGCTAAAGGTGTGTAGTTCAATTTCCTGTTCTAGTAAATCCATTCTGTAAACCAAAAATGGTATACCAAACAAACATCTACTCCCTCAGTATATATTTTGCAACTCACTAACCAAAAATTTAAATGCTTCATATCAATCGTCTTATACCTTTAAATTATTTTGCTTGTCTCAATGGCATGCTTGCCAACAAAAATCAATTTATTTTGTTGCTGTTGTGCAATTGCAGACTTCAGACTTAAAGTATTCCCCTAGCCCACAGAGGCATAGTGAGTTCCTATATCCATCCCTTAAGAAGTTTAGCTAGAGCTCGTACTTTGCTTGGACCAACAGTACTGATGGTCCCTTTTTTGGACCTTAGATGTTTTGAGCTCAGAGAGGTCTAGCAATCATAATTTGGTGGAGTCAACAATGGAGAAGCGTAGAACAAGCCCTGCTCCTGCATACCATAACACTAAGCAGAACAATAGCAACAACTATTCTGCGGTTTCATCATCAGCACCAGCTGTAAGTCTTTGACCATACAGTCCTCTCTGATTTTTCTCGCAGCTGTACTTGTCATTGCATAGAGACTATGCACTTGGTTTTGTATAGTGCACAACAAAAAGGCTTGAAAATAAAGTTCAGTCCTCCCTAAAAAAAGGAAAGAAGAAATAAGGCCAACACTCTATTAGCATGGGGCTGTCTTCTGTTCGCTAGCCTCGCTATATGCTCACTGCATATTGGTACTATCATTTAAAGTTGTGAAAAAAGACACTCATCATAATTAGACACTAACTTTTCTTAGACTTTTAACTTTGCTCTGATCACATTTAGCATAACAGTGCCTATTTTTTCATGTGATATTCATAAATACTCTTCGCAGAGAGCAATGAGGGAGCCAAAGAATACTCTTTTGGATTCTGAGAAGCTAGATTCAGCCAGGAAGAGGCTTCAGGAAAACTACCAGGAAGCACAAAATGGTAATGTTTCAATGGCATGCTCTGTATGCTTACCATTGACTCGGAGGCTTAGGAAGTTAAATAGCATCTCACTACATATATAATTCTTAGTCTTTTCCCCTTGAACTTGTCAAAATGATGTGCTAAACTGTCAGGATACACTATGACAGTGAGAACCAAAAGAAGTGATATTGATACCCATGTCTCTTAACATCTTTTTCCCGCTCCCTTTTCAGCAAAAAAGCAGAGGACGATACAAGTGATGGATATCCACGACATACCTAAGCCAAAGAACAGGAACACTTTTATACGCAAGAGTGGAGGTGGATTCCCGGGAAAGCACCGTTGATCTGCCTAACATCCATGTTACCTATAACGCACTCGCATATTTATTTTGTACTAGCAACAAACGAAATTTGAAAGCAAACTCTTGTTTTCCCCAGTTTGATTTGTACTCCTCAGACTGAAGAACAGAGGGGCGAAAATGTGATATTATTCGTGTCCCTATCTTATCCCTATCCATGGATAAACTTGTTTTGTACCCTTTTTTCTTCTGTGTAGGACAGCCGCCTAAGAACATGGTCTTGCATGTTCAAAAAAAAAAAAAGGAACAAGGTTTTGCAATGCAGAATGGGTCCATGGATGTGTAGGCGAATTCAGTCTTGCACGTTGTTTGACATTTTTTATCCAAGGAAAATAAATAAATAAAAATGAGTAGCACGAGACTTTACATTTATTGGCACGAAGATTGTTCCAGTGGCAAGAGCTGAAATTGTTTAGCCAAAAGTCAAAGCAGCTTTGCATCCCCAGTGGCTTGGGGAAACCGGAGGCCACATGACATTCGTGTGTGCTGTCTTGTACTACTGTCCCTGTCGTGGGAAGTGGGGAGCCATGTCGTCGGCACTTCCAGACCAGAGTATTCTGCACCATCACCTTCTTCATCCCACAAGAATAAGATGTTGCTGTGCTAGATTCATCTGTCAGAACTCAGAAACACCGACGATATTTGTTCTTTCGTGCACCGTCTTCTTCGACTGAACAAGTTTCTTAGCAATTTCCGGACTATGCTACCACTCACACTTTCTTATGGGATGTCTAGGGCCTTATTTTGGAGGCAAAGTATTTAAGTACTAGAACCAAATATGGTTTTACAAAATACTTTAATTTTCAAAAACTATTATTTGGTGTTTGGACACAACAAATCATATAGTCTAAAACTATTGTTTTGTTAAAACTACTTTTTTTGGAGTTTTAGAAATTTCACTCATGACCTTTCTTTCAAACCACAATTTTGTGGCTTTTTGACTTATAAAATCACAATTACAGTTTTCAAGAACTGCATTATCCAAACAAGCCTTAGGACTAGGAGGAAGTTAAGTTTATTTATGGTGGGCATTGCCAGTTCTCTCGTGGAAGATTTTTGGATTAATTAATATAAGTTGAAAGTGAAAAACTTTGCATAGCAAGAACCTAACGCAAAAACTTGTCTAGAAGAAATGCGAGGCTTACAAAAAGCTCACATGATACTTGACAACAACTACATGATAAAGAAAGAAGAAAAAAGATGAATGCACATGTAAATTGGACAGATCCATATGGTGGTGATGAACATTTAGGTTCAAAAGGAGGTTAGACAATTATACCAACCGGTCTTAGAAAGGGTTTGAGAAAGACTTAACGAAGGAGACATTGGGACGAGTCGCTAACATTGGTTTACCCGTGATAGGTGATATGTATTGGGATGCGGTATCCATGACGCCACTGAAATAGGTGGAGGCAAGTGACGCAGCCAACAAACGAATGGAAGGTCAAACTTGAGCCTAAGTTTATCTCTAGGTTTTGTTGTCTAAAAAACACCTGTAATTAGCATTTCCCTTAAATTTCACCAACATCTATTGGCCATAAATCTATGAATTTGAATTTAAATCAACATATACACATAATAAAAGGTAAAAACTCCCCACTTGCTCAAGAAGAAAGAGAGGATACCTCTGCACCTCTCGTTGCCGGCCAGCTAAAACGGGATCACGGAGAGGCCGTTCCAAGCGTAACGTGCCTCATGTCTCGACTCCCGCGCAAACCGGGTTTCTCTCTCTAGCCACCACCTCACCTCACCGCCTCCTCTCTCTCTCTTTCTCTCTCTTGCTCTGCATGCCTCCGACCTCAGCCATCCGTGCCGTGCGAACAAACAACCAGTGACCTCGCCATTGCCCATTCCTCCCCGCCTTCCACCCGGCCGGCCACCCACCGGAGATGGACAGCCGGAGCCAAGCGCCACACAAGTCCAGCAGCTTCTCGCAGGCGACTACCCGCGACGACGGCGGCCGGACCCGGGAGGTCGACCGCAACTTCTCCCTCGGCGCCGTCCGCGACAAGAGGGACAACGTCCCGCACGGCGGCGCCAGCAGGGAGCAGTCCATCAAGGAGGAGGACGAGGGTGACCATGGGGCGGGAGGCGGCGGCGGCGGCGAGGGTCCCGGCTCGGGGGGGGGGGAGGCGGCGGCGGCGACTCGGACCTCGCCGCGCTGTCGGCGGAGGTCGACGCGTTCCTCGCGGGCCAGGACGGCGGGGACGCCGCGCCGGTGACCGTCACGGAGGCGACGCTGGAGAGGTTCGCGACCGCCGTCGAGCTGCTGGTCGCCAGGTCCGAGGGGGTGGAGGACAAGGACAAGTGGACGTCGGAGGCCGGCGGCGAGCCGTCGGCGCTGCTCGCCGCGATCACGCGCATCGCGGCGCTCGCGTCCGCGCTCGGCAAGAGCGCCGAGGGCGGCGGCGGCAGGCACGCCGCCGCCGTGAACCGCGTGACCGCCGTGCTGCACCGCGCCATGGCGTTCCTCGAGGAAGAGTTCCTTGCGCTGCTCGAGCCCGACCGGTGCGAGCAGCAGCAGCAGGGCGTCGTGCATGAGGCCGACCGGTGCGTCCTGGCGCGCCGCCGCCGCCGTCGTCGGACGCCGGCTCCGGCGGCGCCGGCGGGAAGGAGTCCGCGCCGCCGTACCCGGCGGAGACCGTGGACCGGCTCCGCGCCATGGCCGACGCCATGGTGGCCGCCGGGTACGTGACGGAGTGCTCGCAGATGTTCCTGGTGGCGCGGCGGAACGCGTTCGACGCGACGCTGCAGGGGCTGGGCTACGAGAAGTCCAACATGGACGACGTGGTGAAGATGACGTGGGAGGCGCTGGAGGCGGTGATCGTCACGTGGACCAAGGCGTTCCGGCACGCCATCAACGTGGGGCTCTCCACGGAGCACGACCTGTGCACCCGCGTCTTCGCCGGCCGCCACGCCGCCGTGGGCCGCGGCATCTTCGCCGACCTCTCCCGCTGCGTGATGCTGCACATGCTCAGCTTCACGGAGGCGGTGGCCATGACGAAGCGCGCGGCGGAGAAGCTGTTCAAGGTGCTGGACATGTACGAGGCGGTCCGCGACGCGTCGCCGGTGATCGAGGCGTTCCTGTCCGCCGACGAGCCGGCGTCCGCTGCCGCCGAGCACGGCCACCACCACTCGGGGCTGGCGGAGCTCAAGTCCGAGATCGCCGCCGTGCGGTCCCAGGCTCGGCGAGTCCGCCGCCGCCATCTTCCGCGAGCTGGAGAGCTCGATCCGCGCCGACGCCGGGAAGCAGCCGGTGCCCGGCGGCGCGGTGCACCCGCTGACCCGCTACGTGATGAACTACCTCAAGTACGCGTGCGAGTACAACAGCACGCTGGAGCAGGTGTTCCGTGAGCACGGCGGCGGCGGCGGCAACAACAACGGCGGCCACGACGACGGCGGCGGCGGCGGCGGCAACCCGTTCGCGGCGCAGCTGATGGAGGTGATGGAGCTGCTGCACGGCAACCTGGAGGCCAAGTCGCGGCTGTACAAGGACCAGTCGCTGAGCAACATCTTCCTGATGAACAACGGGCGGTACATGCTGCAGAAGATCCGGGGCTCGCCGGAGACGAACGCCATGCTCGGCGAGGCGTGGGCGCGGAAGCAGTCCACCAACCTGCGGCAGTACCACAAGAACTACCAGCGGGAGGCGTGGAGCCGCGTGCTGGGGATGCTCCGCGACGACGGCGTGCTGACGGTGAAGGGGCACGTGCAGAAGAACGTGCTCAAGGAGAGGTTCAAGCAGTTCAACGCCGCCATGGACGAGATCCACCGGACGCAGGGCGCCTGGGTCGTCAGCGACGAGCAGCTCCAGTCGGAGCTGCGCGTCTCCATCGCCGCCGTCGTCGTGCCGGCGTACCGCTCCTTCCTCGGCAGGTTCGCGCAGCACTTCAGCGCCGGGAGGCAGACGGAGAAGTACGTCAAGCTCAGCGCCGAGGACGTGGAGACCATCATCGACGAGCTCTTCGACGGCAACGCCACGTCCATGACCAGGAGGAGGACATGACAGTAAAAAAATAACAAACACTATTATATATAGCTTCTTGTTGCTTGACACAGCGCCACACGTCCATTGGTCGGTCCAGATAATCCATCCATCCATTATCGATTAATTAATTTGAGCAAAGCAATGTATTATTGTTCTTTTTTTTCTTTTTCCTTTTCAATTCAAAATCTTCTTTTTATTTGTCGTCTTCTGTCTGTTAATTAAAAACGTTACTGTACTAATTTGGTCCAACATCAGTTGATCCATGTACTAATTAAGAATTGTACTTACTACACTACTACTCTCAGGAGTCAGTCAGGGCAGCTAGATCTATCGTTTCTGTAATTCGTACCCATCCCATGTATTGCCTGATGATGACATTTTAAAACTGTTGTTCTTCCTCCAAATGTAATGTTGCAGTTGCAGCTAGATGTATAAATTCAGGCAAAATCACATCAAATTCATTTATGATAAACAACTGATGTCTACAGTGAATCCAAATCTTTCATTCTGTTTCAGGAATTTATTTATTTATGGATTGTTCTTCAGCCTGAACCTTTCCTGGTTCAATGATTTCGACTGTTTTTCAGCCTCCTCCTCAAATCAATCGACTTTTTTGGTGTAGACATTGACATCCCTCCACCGGGACTCCATGTAGTGCGAGGGGTCGGTCTGCGTGTACACCCCGAACTTGAAGAAGTGGCGGTACCCGCCGTGTCCGGCGACGGCGAGCCGCTGCTCGCCGTCGACGAACACGGCGAGCATCCCCGCGCCGACGTCGTGGACGACGTTGAGCCGGAACCAGCGGTCGTAGATACTTGCATCGACGACGCGCGCCTCGTCGTGGTAGTACATGAGCCGGCCGCCGTACACGTGCAGCATCAGCGTCGTGTTCCTCCCCGACGCGCCGAACACCTGCATCACCGACACGCCGGAGGTCCCCGCCGGCACGTACCCGTAGCCCTCGAACTGCCACACCCCCGTCGCGTAGCTCGCCTGCGTGCAACGATGATTAGCGATGTGACGACGTTGCGTGGGTTGGTTAGCTCTTTGGATGTTCTGTTTGGCATCTCTTCCGGTTAACTCGTTGTACATAAAGATTAAGTGGTGATGATGTCTTTATTGCGTTTAAAAAAAATTAGCGCGTTGGTCGGAAAGATTAGTGATGATGCTGTTGGGCTAATTGGGAAACCTGTAGGTGGATCTCGGAGCGCGGCTTGGTGGGGCTGCCGGGGCTCAAGGGCTTGTCGTCGCAGTACACCCACATCCGCCGCACGCCATCGCGGAACTCGTACCGCTGCTCCGGCGGCAGGTCGTACGGCTTGTCCAGCTTGAACTGGTGCTCGGTGAGCTCGACGGCGGTGAAGCCCAGGGTCGGGTCAACGGCGGCGGAGCTCCGGCAGCAGCACGAGACCAGGGCGAGGAACAGGAGTAGACGCCATGGCAGCAAGGAGGAGGAAGGAGGCATTTGCTTGTGTCGATGATGCATGGCCTTTCTTGAGTTCGATTCACTGACATATATAAGATGCTAACAGGCCGTCTCTCGTTCCTCGGATATATAATTCCAATGAACGGCCGGCTTCGAAGCTATCGAACAACAAGTAATAAGCTATGGCCTATTATGGCCATCACGAGAGGTAATTAACGCTGACGCCAGTCTCTTGCCGTGGCTGTTTCTGAATTCTGAATATTCAGAGTTAGCTAGCCTGCAAAGAGATGTGCCAGTTCTTTTGTCAGTTCACCTGCCGCCTGCAACGTTTTGCTGTTTGGCTCGCATGTCGTCGTGAAAACTTTAG
This sequence comes from Chrysopogon serrulatus, assembly GCA_015844335.1. NCBI lineage: Eukaryota > Viridiplantae > Streptophyta > Magnoliopsida > Poales > Poaceae > Chrysopogon > Chrysopogon serrulatus. The sequence continues at coordinate 10,447 of JADLZL010006536.1, forward strand.
TACCATTAAATTTAGTATAATATATTTTCATAAAACACTTATTTTATGTCATAGATATTGATTCTCTTTTCTATAAAATTGATTAAATTTTCCAAAAAAATTGTTTGAGCTCTACAACTTTGGTATATAAAGAATTATAGGAATTGAAGTTTTCATCAACAGAGGAAGCACTAAATACTTTTAATTAGTGCCGAGTGGGAAGAACAGAAAAACCGGAATCTTTAAGCTATAAATTTCGGAACTACTATTATCTTACTAAAAGAACTATAAAAAATATTAACCGTGACCTTTTCAAAATAGTGTAAGAAGCGGTCATGAATTTCAACCGCTTCAGTTAATGTCTGACGTTAACAGAGACGGTCATTTTTTATTAACCGAGGCGGTTACGACAATCACCTCGCAAAATAGATTAACCAAGGCGAGTATCCTTAAAATACCCGCCTCGGTTAATACATATTAACCGAGACAGTCATCCTAATATAACCACCTCGGCTAATGATTAACCAAGGCGGGCATTCTACCTATGTCCACCTCGATAAATCAAACCTGTCGGCACTCTCGGGTGAGACTTGCTAGTCCACAAGAGCTAGTATCGGTCATCATATATAAAGCGGCTCTAGGGTTTCCTCCCTCATTCTCCTCCCACAGCAGCAGCCCACTCCCTCATTTTCCCCAACGGCGAACCGCGCTCCTTCACTCGTGTCGCTCTCTCTCTAGCTCTCTCTCTCTTTCCCTTCCTCCCTCGTCATTTGCTCTCTCGGTATGGGGAAATGTGGTGGAGTTGTTGGGGCTCTTGGCCCGCCTTGTCCCGTAGAAAGGTGGCGCGCCGGGCGCGGCCCGCCTCGGTGGCCTGCGGCCTCGCTCTCCCCGGCGGCCATGGGTTGGGCCGCAACGGTGCGAGAGGGAGAGAAAGGAAAAGCCCTTTTTCTAAAATGAATTTATTTTCCTCCTTTCCCGGTGGCTGAACAAAAATATGTATGTGCCTTGAGTGATGCTCCCCCCGCACTACTTTTGTTTATAAATAAATTTGCTCTTTTTTTTTGAAATGTTAAGGTTTATGTCGTTTTGTTCATGTCATAATATCTTCAATTTATATCATAAGTTAACATTTATGACACCAAATTGACGAAAAGGCTTGCGTCAAAAACCATGCGCCTGTTTAAATCAAGGTTTATGTCATTTAGTTGTTGGTGTCACAAATGTATGACATTGGTTTTAGTGTCATAAAGTTTTATGACAATTGGCTGTAAGTCATAATTCGGCACATAGAAAGCAGGCTTGTGATGGGCCAAGCCCATTATTATGGCTAGTTTTTTTTGGTATGGCCCATTTCCTGTTTTAGTCATGCTTATGTACCCAGCAGGCTTCTAATGGACTAAGACTGATCTATAATTATTTTGGCCCAACCCATCCAACTTAGGTTGCTCGCACGAATTCTTTTAGACCAGCCCACGAGAATAATTTTTTCGGCTAGCCCATTTTCACAGGTTGTTTAGATTGAGCCCACATAAATGTTTTTTTATTATGCAGCCCACACTTTTTTCCTGGTGTCATTTTTTCAGTTACAAAATTAAATAAAAACACGATTTTATTTTCAGATCCACATTCCAGACAATACTGTTTGAAAACAAACAAACTCATATTTGGACATGCATTCTGAACATATAACCAAGAAGCACATTCAGTAATGACCAAATGAAAACTAACTGCAGAGTATATATCATCACATTCTATTGAAGCTACTGACTACACCCCGTGACGGAAGACCTCCAACAAAATATAACACCCACATAACGTTCATTTAGTTATATCACTAAGTTGAAATGCTTCCAAAGCAAACGTCATAAAGAAACCGATTTAGTGACCTTTTGAGCAAATGTCATGCCGTAAAAGTCATAAACCAACACATTTCTTGTAGTGCTGGCGGCGGCGGATCCAGGCGCATGTGGCCACGGTGACCCCAACGTCCACAAATCCAGCGCCCGCCATGGCAACCTCGACGGCGGCGGATCCAGGCCTTGCGGCCACGACGACCACGAAGGCGACCAGATCCGGAGGAGGAGTGCATCGGCGGCAAGGGCCTACAGTGGCGGCGCCTCACCCGATCCAGCCTACCCTCTTCGTGGAGCTCCTCTGACGTCACCTCAGCTCTCTCCCTCTCCTCCGGCAACACTACGGTCAGGAGCCACGAATCCGACGACCGGGTGCCCGGAACTGGCGGGAGGCGACAACGGTGCGTGGATGGGCTCGACGGGTCTGTGGTTGGGCTCGACGGGTTTATCCATGGTTTGTTTTATTTTTTATTCGATTTACTGAGGTGGGCAAGGAAATGCTTTTATTCAATTTACTAAGGTGGGCAAGGAAATGCCTCGGTTAAGGCAGTTGCAAAAACCGACTTCGGTTAATATTTTTTGTCTGCCTCGGTTATTTTTTTATGTAGTAGTGGAAGTAGGGATACAAAATAAATTCAACAATACAGATAGATACATTTGTTGACGTGAGTCTCAGAAAATATGATAAAATCTCTATGGGGTGACGAGTTACATTTTCATGCTAAGTGTGTTGACGTCCTTAACTATCACTTTTGGCCATCAACATTGTATCAAAATGGGAGTAAACAACCAGATAAGTAGTGATTTATGTTTACAATTAACCCACACTTGTACTTGAAGATATTTGCTCATATAGAAAAACTATACAAAAGTGCCAATTACTAAGCACTAGAAGCAATTGGAGCAAGGCAGGGCTACCTGGGGCCACTTGGTGGGTTGGCTGACCCACATGGCGTCGGCCAATGTGGCCCCACCTTGTATCTCTCTTGTAGTATTTTTCTTATTTCAATATATAAATTTTTATGCAAGTACTATTTTAAGTCATTAAGTGCTAAGCCTTGTTCTCTAGTTTTGCTTTAGTGATAATTGCCTTGTTTAGTGTGGTTATATCCTGTGCGGGAACACCACTTGGTTAGAGTGCTCTATTCTCAATCCATCATATATATAAGATCAGAGTAGTAAGTTTATAGATTATAAGCATGGTGTTTAGGCTATATCTTACCTGTGTTTACGGTTAGGTCCCCGAATAGATTGTGGTAGTTGACAGGAAGGTGACAGCTTGTCATTCTATGTATTCCACCACATCAAACTAGTTATTAAAAATAGGGCTTCTGATGAAGTGTACGTGAATCCCTCTATTTCTAGGTTTATTTGTATCACCGTTATCTATGGCTAGAGTTGTGCTTGTTTACAGGTAACATATGTTCTCTCTCACTCAGTTCTCTCCCTCTTAACTGCACTATCACTTTACCTTTTTCATGAGTAACTTTTTTTTGTCATCCTATCTTTATTTTATATTACTTATCCTTACTTTAGTCTAGTTGGTATGCTAGTTAGTAGAGACATAATGGTTAACTATCAATTTCTTTGGCCATTGCATCCCATATGGATAAATATGATGCCCTAAAATACCCTAGGTGAAATGCTACAATGATATTCTATACGCTTGTAGAATATTCTACCTGAGCATAAGAAATATATTAACACTAGGCAGCCAATCGTCCCACAACTAAAAAGATTAAGGCCCCGGTCGAGCGCAGGAAGTATTCCGGCTGGAATCTTTACTTTAATTTGTATAAGCTCCACTGGTCGGATTGATTCCTGGCGTCAAAACGACGTAACCGAACGAGCCCTAGAGGATATTTCCTCCTTGTGCAACAATAGCTTCGACAGGCCTCCTGCGTCCTCACCGTGTGATCACCTCCTCCGGCGATCAAAATTACATGCAATGAGCATCCAAGATATCGCGGTGGCCTGCCACGCGTGCCAAAAAAGAAAGCAATCAATCACGTACCCGACAACCATCGCTCCTTCCTTTCCCGTCATACTCCTTCCTTCCTGCAGGGATCGTCACGTACGACTCCAAGCACGGCATCAACGCCCTGGGGGCAGGGTTCGATCCCCATGCCCCTGACCCCTACTGTGGAAGTGTCGGAGTGATGATTGTCCGTGGAAGTGCATGCCGGAGTGATGACTTGGGACTCAACACCGACTCAAACGCCCGAGGCCACTACCGGTGCCACTGCCGCGGGCGTCAACCGCCGGAAGGCGTCGCCGGTTCGTCGTTTGCCTCCGTAGACACGCTAGGCCATCGCCGGCACCGCTGTAGTGGCCGTCAATGGCCGAAGACCATCTTCGACCTCGAGAAGTGCAAGCACGCCACTATCGTGTGTTGACGAGTGTTGACTAGGGTGGCGGCAGTAGAGGCCAAGTCCTCAACGAAGTCACCGACCATGGTGAAGAGCGTGAAGCCTAGTAGGTGTTCGACAAAATGATTCTGTGCTTTGCCTGCTTAAGTTCGTCAATTGACCTTCCGGGATGACCATTCCCAGGAGAGGTGGTGCTTGTCCATGGCGATGCGGAAGTGGGGCATTGGAGCCCTACGTCATCGGCACTACTGGCAGCCCCTATGTCATTGGTACTAATGGCAGCTCTGTCAACTACACCTACCACCCGCTGCTTCGTCTCTGCTCCATCTCCAAATACAGAGGCGAGGAGGCGTATGAGATGAATCTTCCTTCATTAAGCTCCCGTAGCAACACATGTGCAGGTAGAATTAACAATTTGGTTTGCGACTACAATTCTTACTGTTGGAGGGTTCTGGCACTTTGGTTTGTCCTGAAGCATAATCCATCGAGTCAGGAAGTTTGTATATTTCCTATGATTTGTTTGTTGGGACCAGTCTTTAGCACTTTTAAGCTTGGTCGATAAGATCTGTAACTATTATAGTCTTATACATTATATTAGGATGCCTTTGAAATACAATATTCTCATAGATGTAATATGATATCCGTTTCGGGTTCCTTAGTTCTAATCCTTTATATGAATTTTATTAGATGCAGCAAAATATTAAATGCAAGGTTACTCTGAACAGAAACACAAGGAGTTTGGTTAAGTAGTGAATATTGGAATGATGTGACAAATGATGAGAAGATGAGACACACTAAAATCTTCATGAGGAAGAAAAACTCTCTTTACAATTCGGACTACTGCATCTCAAACGTTTACACTGCTAGCCTAAAGAAACCGGGTGCTTAAACCACACTGTTCTGCTGCTCGGCAGAAAACACTGAGAACCTAAGGGGTGAACACAGCTTCAAAGGGTGTTCCATCAGTCTGTTGCCTCATGTCTAGGGGCGGATCTAGGAATGGGGCCCAAGGGGGGCTAAAATAGAAGAAGGCTGTTGGGCTATGCTGGGCTCCAAATCTGCTGAGTTGTTGGGCTGCTGGTCCCCATGCATTTTTGGCCCGTGGATCCGCTCCTGCTCATGTTGAACCGACGCTTCCCTCGCCCTGCAGTACTGGTCGATATCATCTTTGCACATACCCGCAACCTGCCTTGGATTAAAAGCGCTTTGTTGGAAAGTTCTCCGGTTTTTTCCTTCCAAATGTGCCACCAAAAATAGATTATTATCCCATCAAACTTTCTTCTCTAATTTTTTTTTCACTTTTCTCCTGCGTTTTTGCCAATACTATTGAAGTGATCCACTTGTGCTCACTATGTTCAGAACCGATAGATTAAACCAAAGCTTGATGACTTCCTGTACCACCTTTGAGTATGAATAGTCCTTAAACAGATGAGTCGGTGTCTCATGTTCAATCCCACATAATTGTCCCGCCACACTTCATTAGATTGTTAAGGTCCAGACAAAGAACCTGCATTTTGTCTCTGTTCTGGCCTTCCATATCGATGCAATTCGTATTTTACTAAAGGTAGTATGAGATAAGCACTTTTTGTAGTGTATGCCCCGCTTTCTGTTCATAGCCATTTTATGTCATCTTTCGTTGTAGAGTTTAACCGGATGTCCTTAATGGCGTCCCAAAACTGTACAAAATCTATTAGTTCTTCCCATGTTCTAGGTGGGTAAATGTGATCGATCCATCGGTTGTTTGCCAATGCTTTTTCAACTATGATCGGTTTTTTGCTTTACCCAGGGAGAGATCCAGAACGCTGTTGTTCTTCCATCTCCAGCTGTGACTATAGTTGATGCATTGAAAAGCCCATGATCATCTTTGTCGCAGGGGATCTCCAAACTATTCCATGCTCTTTGTTTTTGCTTCCACTTGAACCACACCCATCTTAGCCTGAGCGCCCTGGTGAATCTCTGAAGGTCCAAAATACCTAGACCTCCCTTCTCCTTTGGTGTACAAGTGGTAGGCCAGCTGATCACAGTAATGTCCTCCCGCTGACCTTTTCTGGAGTTACTCCTGATCTCCAGAGGAAGCTATGCCAAAATTTGTCAATGCTTTTGATTAGCCACTTGGTTAATAATTCATGCGTATTATGTAACAAAAGCAAAGAACGAGATCAGGTAGCACTTACGCATGCCCACAGTGGCGGATGGTCGATTTTCATGCCTGGGCTATGTGAGCGCGTCAAACATTCACATCTAGTCAAATGCTGATATAAAAAAACATATAACTGTAGATGTTTCAAACATTGCGTGAGAAGAAAACATAGAGCAAACCCCTCCTGTTCGTTTAAGAAAAAAAAACTAATTATTGAGTATTCTGTTCATTGTCACCTCTCAAATCTTTACAATACCAGTTTAAAAAAATCGGTCCCCAACGAAAAATGCGAAATTTCAAAAATATTGGGTAAAAAATAAATAAATTCAAATTTATTTAAAAAATAATATCATTTCATTAGAAAAACTCTCCAATCTATTAAACATCACAAATCTATATAACATTGATGAAATAACATAATATATCACAATAGGAGATCAACGATAATACAGGGTGCTGACGGTGCGCAAGAGCTACATATGCTAGTCATGCGGAACACGTGAGTGATGACATTAATCTAATTTGAAAAAAGTAGGGCTTTGGTGAGCTTAGAGGATATAAAAGGGTGTTTTAGTGTGGTTTGGTGTAATTTTGCAACAGAAAGATAAATTTGAGCGAAAAAATTCTGACCCATATAAATTTTTTCGGACCCAGCGAAAAGGCGAAATTTCAGAAATTTCGTCGAAATTTTGTCGAAATCATAAACCATACAGGTAGCATAGCATGTGAACCTGAAGATATACATAGAAATTAGGCATTGGTTATATATAATTGCCATCAAAGTTTTTAAAAACTGTCGGAGCAGGAGAAAAAGATTTCCATGTATTGTTCATGTATATATACATACAATTCTACAATTCCTAAAAAAATGAGAAAGGCACGTGGGAATTGGCATGAGTATTTATGAATTGTGAAACTCAACATTGAAATAGTTGGGATTTACGAATGGGGAATTTACCTCCTGCTGCTTATTGCTAAGAACCGCCTGAAGCGTGCCCACCTCTAGATGATGCCATGTACAGCATGCCACGTTAGTGGCCGCACCCTGCTGCTGGTGACCCGTGGAGCTCATCCGGTTGAGTCCAATATCCATGTACGTAGGGTTCCAAGTAGGAAGAAGCGATGAGCAGAGTCGTAGAGAAGCAGCATAGGGTGCCGCCTCACCCATGGCCTATGGATCTGTGTTGGGATATTTGCCTTGCTGGGCTGGGCTGGCACCTAGGTGTGGGAAGATGTTGGGCTAGCAAACTGAAGGGTGGTAAGGTGATATATATTTTGGGCCACGCCTAGGGCCACGACCCTAGTGGCCCTAGGCCCATATCCACCCTAAGGGGCATGGTGATAGGTTCCTTGTGGTGGAACCTGCTCATCCAAGTTTAAATTCTTGATATGCTATGGGTGATCGTATTTTTCTAAAATTATTCTAGGATTTACCGACGTTACGCTTTAAGTGGTAAGTACCATTCCCGTCGATAACGAGGTGCCTATGGTGGCTTTAGGAATCTCCAGATCTACAGGCTCTGTCCTTTAAAGGTGCTCATAGGGGTAGGGTTTACATACGTGTGTTCTAGAGGAAGAGTGTGTGTGCGTGTTGTGGGCGTTTGCGTTATACTATGTAATTCTAAAAAAAAACTAGAGAGTTGAAACTACACTATGAGAACTAGAGGATACTCATTGTGTTGTTGTGGAGATTACAAAGAATCTGAAATGAAATTAAGTAGAGATGACATAGACAGCTTACATTAAAATGTTAAAAGTTAGTGACATAACATGGCTATTAGTGGATGGCATGCATGTTGAGATACAGAACTTATGGTGACATGGATAACTTGCATTAAGAGATGGAAAGTTAGTGCCATGACATGATTATTAGTGGAAGATGATGTGGTTGTCTTGTATGTTGGATGGAAACTTGAGATGACATGGATAGCTTTTGTTAAGTGGTTGGAAGTTAGTACCATGATATGGCTATTAGCGAAAGATGATATGGATTGTTAGTTGGAGATGATATGGATGTCTTATATGTTCACATAAAACTTGTAGTGGGGAATAGCTTTATAAGATATAGAACTTGTGATGATGTGGATAACTTCCATCAAGAGATTGGAGGTTAGTGTCATGACATGACTACTAGTGGAAGATGATGTGTTTGTCTTATATGTTGAGATAGAACCTGAGATGACATGAATAGCTCGAGGGGCATGATGATAGGTTGGAAGTTAGTGCCATGGTGTACCAAGCACCAAGAATCTCCACTCCTATAAATGGAGCTCGAGGGGCACGATGATAGGTGCACACTCAGCAGTGTTCGTGCTGCAACAAGCTAAGGTATTATTCCAACCCATTTATACTAATACCCATTTTTAATAAAATACAGTTAGTTTGTTATTATGCTCTACTCTGAGAATATCACCATGTCCCAAGCTAGAAATAGTCATGGTTTTCAGCCCATTATTATTGTGCGGTATATATAGTAAGGTGGGTGGGTGGGTATACGATGATAGTAATAAGCTGAGCTATTACTCCGTCCATCCTAATATTTAAGCTGTCCAAGTAATTTAGGATACATTCTTATGTGTGGTTAAACATATGATACATGTTATCCTTCCAGACTACCTTATTTTTCCAATAAATTTGAGCAAAGTTATTAGCGAAGTGTGAGTTGGAGTATAACTTTGAACTGATGGAATAATATGCATTAATTTTATGGAATCCAAGGTGTGGAAAGAATATTGCACATGTACGTTGATGGGTACAGAAGTGTATTTCATTTTTACTATATTGTTAATGATATTGGAAATTACACGTATCTGTCTTGATTATTGTTTAGTTTTCACCATTTTGTTATTGCTTCGTTCTTAGTAGTAGAATGTTTATTTTAAAATTTGTTTTCAGCAATAATATAAGATGTTGCTGTTGATCAGTATATACTTTTATATATATATGTAGGAAACATGGATAAGCGATTGCTGAAGAATGTTGTTTTCAAAGGGGTCAATGGCAAGTACTTGGCCGCCATGACCCCTCCAGGCGAAGATCATGTTTTCTTGCAATTTTATGCTGAGGATGCGCTTAATGCAAGATGCAGACACATCATCGAATACACCGATGATAGAACCATCCGCATAAAGTCTGCCTATCATGGCAAGTTCTGGAGGCGTAGTCCAAACTGGATCTGGGTAGACTCCAGTGACACCACCAGCAACAACCTCGACACCTTGTTCTGACCAGTCAAGATCAGTGAAGGCACATATGCACTTCAAAACCTCGGCAATGACCACTTCTGCCACAGGTTGACCGCTGACTACAAGCAGAGTTGTCTAAATGCCAGTTCTGATTCCATCGGCTGGGAGGCACACCTGACGATGGAAGAAGCTGTCATTTCTCGGAGGATTTTCAACGTCAAATACGGCACCCCGAAGATTCTTGGCAAGAAGATCATCACTCTGACTTCTAGAGATGCCACTAATGATGGAAACACAAACGACATGATGACGCTTGGCCTCAAGTATACCATCACCAAGGAAAGGAAGTGGGACTCCAATGTCTCCATGAAGTTTGGTGTCAAAACCACCATTCAAGCTGGAATCCCAGAAGTTGTTAGTGCTAGCATTGAGATTGGAAGTGAGTTTAGTAACTCATACAATTGGGGCCAGTCCATTCAGATCGCCGAGGAGAACTCCACAGACTATCAAGTAACTGTGTCTCCAAGCAGCAAGGTAAGAGTAAGTGTGATGGCAACAGAGGCCACCTGTGAGATTCCCTTCTCTTACTCCCAGGAGGATGTTTTGACCACCGGAGAGATAGTGGTCACTGATTTTGATGATGGGATCTACCGTGGTGTCAATAGCTATGATGTGAGCATCAAACACTCAGAGGAAGCGAAGTTCTGATTATTTACAACAAGATGCTACAAGCATGGAGTGTCGTCCGATCCAAGCCATGGATCCTAGCTTATTTGCTCTGTGTGTTGTTAGTCGATCACATGTGTGATTGTGTTTGTCCTATCTAGTATCGATCGTTGAGTTAAAATAAGCCACGCAAGCACTATGGTTTGCTGGTGGTACTATGGCACATGTATTTTTCTTTGTCTTTGTTTTGGTTTTTGTTGTATGTGTCTTGAGTCATGTTTGTGTCTTGCAATTGCATGCCATCGTTTGTGACATGCTTTCCTTGCTTAATTATTGGAAATAATAAAGATGGCATTCCAGTTCTGCTACCTATTCCTACCTTCGTTTTGTATTTAAGAGAAACTCTTTTGCCAGTCTCTGTTGAATCGAAGAAAAAAAAGGCCACGCCCAGCGTCAAATTTTCAAGGAATCCATTTTTTTTAGGTTCTTTGGCAGAGTATATTCATCCTGTGATTCTCTGTTTGTTTCCACTTGGTATTGCAGATGGTGGATTGTAAAAAGCTTGGATTATTGTATAGCAATCTAGTGTTGGCAAGGTCTAGACCAGTTATAGCTTCTTTAGCGCGTGTTTGGTAACCTCCTTCCGAGTGGCTCTAGTTCATGGGGTGCAGGCGCGACACGATTGCATTGGATGGCTTGGCGAGCGCTAGGACCAAACTGGCCACATGCATGCAGCCTCACTGAGCCAAGTTCCCATGAAATGAATCTTGTTTTTGTTTCTTTGGAGCCTAGACCGTGTCGTTGCATTCAACTGCAACTACGAGCTAACCAATGAACTGATGTGCTCATCTAGTATCTACTCATAAAGCCAACCAAACAAGTTGTCGGTTTTTCATCATATAGCAACCCTCTCTCTCCTCGGCCTGGTCCTAGGAGCGAGCCAGGCTCGCCAGCTGGTCAACGAACGGATCACGCCCTTTTAGTGAGTGATGGCCCTGGTTTTATCTTTATTGTAAAAATAATTGCGCTTTAATTTCTTTGCCATTATGATTTTTGTATGGCAAGATTGATTTGTTGTGCAATATCTATGGTGCCCGAAATGTTGTGAGTGTATATTTATTTCTCTTTGATGATTTTGGATGAATATTTGCCCAATTATCAAATTAAAATCCTAATTAGTGATACCTATGGTTGGGGGCAAAATTAAACAACTTTTCATATGGCTTGAAGTCTGGAATAAATGTTCCATTAAAAATAAAATGAAATCTTGATATATCTTATAGTTCAAAACAAAAAATTATGCCAGCTCCAAAGATGTCCTAAATGGCATAGATCCGAGGAAAGCCTTAGGAATGAGCCGGGGACCTTGCATTATTGATCATGTACACACAAGTTCAAGCACATGTGTTCTACTGTAGATACATATAGATTAGCACAATGACGATGAGAACTTTGTAGATCAAGGGCATGTTGCATGTTCACATAATCAAGACAATTCTAGGCATGTGTTGAGGATAAATAAAGATAAGGACAACACAAAGGCATATCATATCATATCCACATGTCTAAAGAAATCCTTAGTTAGGAAAGCCATAAAAGTTGGTGGACAGGTCGGGCATCAGTACTCTTGGGGCCAAAAACAGCTAACGCCACATAGGGGTGGGCAAGGCCGGGGACTAGGATGGTACATAGCACATAGAGTGAAACAATCCATGTTTTCCTCGAAAGAAAAAATACAGATACGAAAACTAATGCGATAGTCCCCAAAGATCATGCCATCATATTACTGAATCCCCAATCGATATCACAGTACATACCACGAATACTTGTTCTAAAGAGTACAAATAGCAAGGTTTACATCCTATTACATAGCCACTTGGCGAAATCACTCAAGAGGATAGTTCCTCTTGGTGCAACAATCACTTTGACAGACCTCCCCCATCCTTACCGTGTGATAGCCTCCTCCCACTACCAAAATTACACGCACTGAGTGCCCAAAATATCACCGTGGCCTGCCTCATGTGCGAAAAAAGGAAGCCATCAATTATGTACTAGGCAGCCGGCCATCGCTCCTTCCTTCCCCGTCGCACACCTTCCTTCCTGCGCGGATCGTCGCGTGCGACACCACGCACGACATGAACGTCCTACGGGCAGGGTTCGATCCCAACGCCCCTGCCCCCTAGCATGAAAATAACGAAGCGACAATCGTTCATGGAAGTGCCAGAGTGATGTTTTGGGACTTGACACCGAGGCAAACACCTGAGGCCGCCGCCGGTGCCACTTCCGCGGGCGTCAACCACCGGAAGGCGCCGCCAGTTCATCACATGCCTTTGTAGATGCGCGAGGCTGTCATCAGCACCGCTGCAGCGGCAATCAACTATGGAACACCATCTTTGACCTCGAGAAGCGCAAGCACGTCACCACCATGTGTTGATGAGTGTTGACTAGGGTGGTGGCAGTAGAGGCCAAGTCCTCAACGAAGTCAGTGACCATGGTGAAGAGTGTGAAGCCTAGGAGGTGTTGACAAAATGCTTCTGTGTTTTGCCTGCTTCAGTTCCTCAATTGACCTTCTGGGATGACCACACCTAGGAGAGGTGGTGCTTGTGCATCACAAATTCATATAACACTGATGAAATAGCATATGGTAGATCAACGGTAATACATCAGCAGGCTGACGGTGCGCGGGAGCTGCATATGCTAGTCATGATGAACACATGAGTGAGGACATTAAATTAATTTTGAAAAATAGGGCCGATTTGGTGATCTTAGAGGATATAAAGGATCATTTTAGTGTGGTTGGGGTAATTTTGCAACGGAAAGATGAATTTCAGCGAAAAATTTTTAACCGATATAAATGTTTTCCGGACCCCAACGAAAAAGGGAAAATTTTAGAAATTTTGATGAAATTTTGCTGAAATTGTAAATCTTACATTAGCATAGCATGTGAACCCAAAAATATGCATAGAAATTAGTTATTGGTTAAATATAATTGCTATCAGAGTTTTTAGAAACTGTCATCAGGAGAAAAAGATTTCCATGTATTGTTCAGGTACATGTGCAGTTCTACAATTCCTCCAAAAAATGAGAAAGGCACATGGGAATTGGCATGAGTGTTTCTGGATTGTGGAACTCAACATTGAAATGGTTGGGATTTAGGATCTTGTTTTTTTGGGGGGTTGGGATTTAGGATCGGGGAATTTACCTCCTGCTGTTTACTGCTAAGCGCTGCATGTGCCCACCTCTAGATGGTGCCATGTGTAGCTTGCCAGGCTGGTGGCCGCACCCTGCTGATGGTCAGTGGCGGAGGTAGAAATAACTTTGAGGTGTGACGCCATTGAATTATAAAAATCAAACATGTATCATGTAACTATGCAAAGGCTCACTAGAACTTATATAAATATATATATGACTTTGCGTTCAGCAAATATAATTGAAATCCAAAAGTAAAGCATTTATATTTAACATACATCACTAAATGAAGATAACCTAGCAGGCTAGCATGTGTCATAGATATATATAGTGCTACATATATTTGACCTTTTCTACATATTCTAGGTATTGCAGCTGCTAGAGCTTGCCATGCTTGCTAAATATATAGCTAGCTCCTTCCCTGCTGATGGTGTCCTGTGGAGCTCAGCCGGCTAAGTCCCAATATTCAGTGTCTTTATCTACGGCTACAATGTGTCCCCTGCATGTCCATAGAGTTTCAAGTAGGAAGAAAGGGTGTGAGAGAGGAGGAAGGGGTGAGAGAGTCAGAGAGAAGCAACATAGGATGCCGCCTCACCCATGCCCTCATGGATCTGCGTTGGGCTCTTTACCTTGCTGGGCTGACATCTAGGAATGGAAAGATAATGCGCCAGAAAAGGATGGTAAGGTGATATTTTAGCTCATGCCTAGGGCCAAGGCCCATATCCATATATATGTTTTCGTCTGTTAAACATCGAATTTGTCACAGAATTGCATCACATTGCTCTAACATATCCGTCTAAGTTTAACTAGAGAAGAACAATAATACATATAAATATAATAAATGAAAAGAACCTATGTTCGGCAGTAAATAAACCAGGTGAGAACACGCCTGAATGCAGATCTCTCCATATATATACTATATTCACCTACTGGTATAGTAGTCGCTACTTTGGACGACTTGCGCGCCAGCCATGTTAACCACGTGGTGAAAACGCTGCTCGTCACAGGGGACCCTGAGCACCCCCTGCTGGCCGTACCCGAACTGCTGCTCCGCCGCCTCCAGCAACGCCGCCATGCACGGCTCCTTGAGGTCGCGCACACGCACCAGCACCCTCGTCTCCGTCGTCGGCGTCGGCGTCCCTGCACCGCCCTCCTCGTCGTCGTCGCGGACCACCAGCACTATGGGGAGGTACCCTTTCGGGACCCTGATCTTCCTCTGCTCGCCGTCATCGTCACGGCGAGTGACGACACCGCCAGCGCGCACGCAGCTCGCCAACAAGGCGGCGGCCTTGGTGGTCGTGGTGGTGCTCGCCTTCCTTGTTGTCAAAGCGGCGGCAGCGGTGGCGGTGGTGGTGGCGGCCATTGACGTTGTCGCTGTTGCTGTAACACTGTAGATGTGCTGCTAGCTGTGGATTACTGGCCGGATCGATCGGATTAGCTAGCTGTTCTTCTTATGAGAATTGATCGATGCTCGGAGATAGACTTGGTGATGGACAAGAGATGCAATGCAATGCGGGGGTTATATAGTGTTGGATGGCTATATATCGGAGGTTCAAATTAAAGCGAAATGGGACTTTTTCCAGGTGAGTAGACAGACGTGGCTTGTGTGATTGGGCGTAGTGATAGTGACCGTCCTGTACGTATACGTACATGCAGATAAATTGACGATGAGTCGTCGGATTTGTTACTGTCCCCGTACGTACGTCAACATGGTAAATCAAATTCAGTAAATGGTAATAGAAGGCTCCTATATTGTAATGGATAATGGAAACTACGGTGGCTTTACTTTTGCCGTACTGTGAGGGATTAACTGTTTGCGTTTAGACTTTACTGCTAGTCAGTCAACTGACATCGTCTGACCACGTACGGTATAAGCAGTGTGTTCTAGACGTCTTAGTACGTACGTGAGTACGTATAATCGTTTTCCTGGAGTATGAGCTAAATAGTCTTGTACTTGTTGGGTTCGTCACTTCACACCTTTTTTTTTCTTGAATTTAGAAATGTCAAACTTTCATTATTATCGTACCACTCATGTTTACTATAATCTGGTTGTCCGGGGACCGAGCCCTTTCACATCACGACACAGGTAATACGTCGTTTATTCTTTTAGACTCAAAACATGTGTGCGCTTACTGATAACAACCACTTGTTAAATCTCATATCAATTTTCCCTCTCCCATACAGGAGTAATCACTTATTGCACTAGCATTTATTATAGACCATGTTTCATCTATGGTCGGGCAAGCCTCGATTAAATCCAACAAAAATAGCTAGCTAATTATTATTTGCATGAGCATTGCACAACAAATTGCACAATGCACAAGCATATTATTATCGCTAGTATTATTGAAATATAAAAAAAATCTATATCTCACTCACTCTATACGAGCATATTATTGGTAATATTATTAAAAATGAAAAAAAAATATCTCACTCCGTTCACTCTATCCACTCTATCCATCCCGGTTGGACGTCCCTCAGTAGCTCTCACCATTCTTATTGTGAATTTGGAGCTGTAAAAAATGTTTGTTGTCATTGCTCCACTTATGTCGTAGACAGACCACTCAAGCCCTTTTGTGGCACGGCACATGGCTCACCTTCTACCCTTTTTAAATACACATAATAGTCACCTATTCAAATTAAGACAATGCCATCATGCCAATTTTTCATGTGAAATTGATCCTTTATTACATTAGAATATATTTGATTTAAAAGTTGGGCCAAAGCCAATAAAATTCAACAAAAATTGCTAGCTCAATCATTATCTTTTTTTAGAAGGAGCTCATTATCATTATCAATAGCACGAGCACCACATAACAATTATCTTGTTGTTTGGTTCCTTAAAGTAAGGCAAATGGAAACCAAATTAGATCAAATCGCATGTTTTACTGCAACATCCACAGCTCCAATTTATTTCCATTTGTGTTACTATTGACAAACCAAAGAACATGTACATGTGTTGTTGTAACGCACGTGAATATTTGATAGAGATGAAAAAATTAGTTCATGTATACTTCCTCCATTTTAAATGATAAGTCGCTTTTTTTTTTTTTTTTTTGCTACACAGAATTTGCTATTTATAAAAATATAACATCTAGATGTATAGCAAAATTGGTGTAGAAAAATCAAAGCAACTTATTATAACATGATATTTGCTTGGTGGTACATATGCACGTGCTAGGCCTAATTAATTTTATAGGATTTATTTAAGACCTCGGTTTTTTCCAGCCTTGCATGAGTATAATCACCGGAGGGATTACCTTTTTCTTCTATTATGTACCCTTATTATCCTTCTTCGTTTGACTTTCACGCTGACAAGCTTGTCAGGTATATTTTCATCACTATATTACCCTCCTCCGATTCACTTGTTTAGGGCAGCTTAACTAAAGCCTGGGCCTTTACTCCTCTATCTAAAGTCATGTTTGGATTTACTATCTGATAATAGTTAGCTATCTAATACTTTATTATCTAATTTGGTTCAGCTAGTGTGATAGTTGTTAAGTTCAGCTAGTCGTCTATTACCTGATACGGCTAGATATGACATGTCTCCTAAACTATACTTTGACCGTTTATTTATGTTATATTACATTATTTATATTTATATATTTATGACACTGGAATAGTACATTTTATCACCAATCTAACCATATCTAGTTTATAGTGTAGTAATTTAAATTAATAGCAAAATTATTGGCCAAAGATTTTGATTTTAATGTTTGACTACTAAAATTTATGCGAGCTTTATAAAAAATAATGGAGGGACTGTTATCTATACCGACTTAGATCCTAGAGAGATAATTATAAGAAGATAACTTATTATCCATATAGGGATCAAAGGGTCTCCCAACAATAACACCAAGATCCCAAATCCATAGTCTAATTTGCCGAAGAAGCCAAATCTTTTTTTTTTTTCTAGAAAAAAAAAAAAAATGGTCCGGGCGAGATTGCACGTCGTAGGTTGGAACACTGCCAAAAGGTTTTCTTTCGAAACCAACTGACCAATTGAATACAGCCTCTGCTGTTTTTTTCTTTTTCTTCTTTGCTTTATTACACGAAAAAAAAAGTTGTGCAGTACTCCCTCTGTTCCAAATTAACTGTCACTCTTGGTTTTCGTGCCACAAGTTTGACTTGATTTATAGAAAATACGTGCAATATTTGTATCCCTAAATAAATTTTAAAAAAACTAGATTCAAAGATCTTTCTAATGATACTAAATATGATACTAATTGATGATATTTAATATTTATAAAAATTGCCGGCAGTTGTTTCTCGAGAAACGAAAGCGACAGACATTTTAAAACGGAGGGAGTAGGTTCCTTGGCCAAGCAAATTAAAGTCGATTGCTCGGAAAACGTTGCAGCACATTTGATTTGATCAACGTGTAGGAACGACAAAGTAGCAAGGACGCATCAGGCTGTTCGCACTGGGTACTGGGCCCCATCCGGTACCTATCATCCAGTGTCATTTTACAGTAAAAAACTCTACATCGGGAGACGCTAAAAGCTACGGTATCTATCTGCTCACGCCAAATGTAACGCACATGAAGAGAGATATCGTTCGTCTGACACAGCAAAGAAGAGAAAAAGAAAAGGGAATCTAAAGATGGGCCTTACTGTTAAAACCAGCTAAAATGTGTTATAATGTGTTATAACTCACAAATTAAAATACCAAATTAAATTCCGATTGCACCATTAAATTTGTTTCAATAAATCCTTTAAAACAAGATCTCACATAGATATATTTAGATAAAATTTATAGAAGATGACAAGTGGGACTACTGTTAGTAGTTGATATAGAGTATGAGATATAAAGGATGATGGGTGCAGATAAAACGTGTATTGAGTAGAGAATCTTGATGACCAGAATGTATAGAGTATGAAAATAAAGGATGATAAGTGCGGATAGCCTCAGTATCCTTTTCCACCGGCCGCCGGAGCCTGGGCAGGGCAGGCATCTCTTCATTCCAAACCCACCCCGGAGAGGAATGCATCCGTGCCCTACGTGCTACCAGTGCAAAGGCACCCCGCCGCCCATGCCATGCTGCCGCCTCCAAGCTCAAGACGCGCTCACATTGTTTTGGGTCCATTCCAGAGTCCACACCTGCTCCACCTCGGAGGTTTAAGCCACAGGAATCCACCCCCCAACACGCATGATGGCACCACCACAGATCGTCCATGCCGCTGCGGCAACCCACCAGGCAGGCGCCTGCTGCAGCCATGGACCTAGACACCTCGACCTCGCCGTGCAAGTCACCTGCCCGCCCGTGCCCGGCGAGGACTTCGCCTTCGTCACCACCGAGACCGACGCCGCCTTCCTCGTCCTCGCCCACCTCCCCGGTACGCACGCGTCCATCCTAATCTTCTCCGGCGTGTGAGCTAGCCTAGCCTGGACCTGAGCACGCGTTGCGGCGTGCAGGCTACGCCAAGGATGAGATCGAGGTCCGCGTGGGCGCCGCCGGCACGGAGGTGTCGGTGGCGTGCGCGAGGAAGGACGCGTTCACGGTGGAGGCCGCGGCGGTCGCGGGGAGGCTGCGCGTGGCGCACCGCCAGGTGGTGGACGGGTTCCGCCGCGTCTTCGGCGTGCCGCGGGGCGCCGACGTCGGACGGATCGCCGTCGGGTTCGAGGAGGACGACGCCCTGCTCGTCGTCATCTTGCCCAAGATGCTGCAGCGGCCGGCGGACGGCCCCGACGAGGGAGGAGGAGGCGCGGGCGCGGCTCGACGTCGAGGAGGAGCTGGAACTTAGCGGCGACGAGGCGGCGGCGTCGTCCGGCATCGAGCTCGAGCACGAGGACGACTGGGTCCACGTCGACGTGCCGGTGGTTACGGATGTGGCGGTGGTCACGGGTGCCGGTCGTCACGGACGTCCCGA
The DNA here is from genome assembly GCA_015844335.1 of Chrysopogon serrulatus. NCBI lineage: Eukaryota > Viridiplantae > Streptophyta > Magnoliopsida > Poales > Poaceae > Chrysopogon > Chrysopogon serrulatus. Next base: position 29,698 of record JADLZL010006536.1, read on the forward strand.
TCGAGACGCCGGTGCCTGTGGTTACGGACGTGCCGGTGGTCACGCCGGTGGCGGTGGAGACGGAGCTGCCGGTGGTCACCGACGTGGCGGTGGAGACGGAGCTGCCGGTGGAGACGGTGCCGGTGGTCACGGACGTGGCGGTGGAGACTCCCGTGGAGGTAGAGGAGGACCGCGAGGTGCCCGTGGAGACGCCGGTGGAGGTGGAGGCGGAGCCGCGGGTGGTCGACATCGAGTGCGACGTCGTGTTCGAGCCTCCGGCGGCCGCCGGAGCCGCTGGTGGAGACGCCGATCGACCCTGCGACGTGCTCGGGCCGCCGCACCGCAGGAGCCCCCGACCCGCCGGCCGCCGCGTGCGGAAGCCTCCGGTGGACATACCCTGCGACGTGGTAGAATCCAAGCCCGAACCACCGCCCGTCGTGCAGGAGCCCGAGGAGGCCAAGCCGCCACCGCCGCCGCCGCCAGCGGAAGAACCTGTGGAAGAAGAGACGCCGCCGGCGGAAGAACCTGTGCAAGAAGAGCCACCCGTTGAGGCGCCGCCGGCTGAAGAACCCGTGCAGGAGCCCGAGGAGCCGAAGCCGCCGCCGCCGCCGCAAGCGGAAGAACCTGTGGAAGAAGAGCCGCCGCCGGCGGAAGAACCTGTGGAAGAAGAGCCACCGGTTGAGGCGCCGCCGGCTGAAGAGCCCGTGCAAGAGCCGCAGCCGGTCGAAGCGCCGGCCGAAGAACCTGTGCAGGAGCCACCTGCCGAGGAGCCGGTGCAAGAGCAGCCACCGGCTGAAGAACCTGCGCCGCCCGTCGAAGAGCCCGCGGTGGAGCTTCCAAGGCCAGCGACACCGACGACCGAGTCGGACGAAAGCAGCTCCGACGACGGTGACGGGAACCGGAACGGTGGTGGCAGGAGAAATCGCGGCAGAGGTGGGCGAGGGCCGCGGCGGCGGCGACGGAGACGCGGCGGGTTCCGGCTCGGCTTGGTGGTCGGCCCCGCTCTGATCCTGCTCTTGCTCGCGGTGGCCGCGGCCAGGCGACGGCGGCAGCAGCAGCAAGGCCGGTGAGGTGAGCCGGCCGGGCGGCTTTTCTGAACGTGCATATGTTCGGAACGTACAGAAATGACATACACAGTTGTTGACGTGTTGTGCGTGCGTGTAGTACGTAGTGTAGCGGTGCAGTGAGCATGGTGTGCTAGCAGCATTTGCCAACGCGTGGCGTAGCAAGCACGTAGTATGAAATGGAGTTTTCGTGTGATTACTATAGCAAAGTACAGGTGATCTTTCAGATTGCAAGCATCTACTCCGAGGTTCTTTACGCCTCAAACAGAAATCGTATGCACTGCAACTGTAGTAGTAGTTGTTGTTCTAAAAAAAATCCTATACATCAATCATTCGCAAGCCATATGAATTGTGTGTTCAGCCAAACAAGTCTTCAATAATTAGTGAGGTCAACTAATCCTCACCCCTTGGTGGCATTGTGTTCGACACCTCGCCTCGCCTAGCTTGCTCCCCTCACCTCGCCTAGCTCGCTCCCAAGGCGTCTGGTTCCTTATTACTTCTCCTTTGCCATTGCTTACCTTGTCTCTCGCAGTGTAGATTGAGCGGAGGCTAAACCAGTGGCGTTGGAGGTCGATTTAAGTATTCAATACGAGGAACGTTGAGCCAACAGTGAGTGAGGCTGATTTGGGGTTAGGGAACACCGGTTCTGTTGTTGTGGAGTCTAATTCGACGATGGTGGAGGTTGATTCGACACTAATGGGAGGGCATTTCGGTGGCAAACAGAGTCCTTTTGGTGACGCTGGAGGTTGATTTGGTAGTGGGGGAGTTCGATTCAACGGCGGTAGAGGAGAATCAATGTCCGACGAGTTCGAAACGGCGGAGGCAGAGGCTGCTCATCAAGAGCAGGGTGAGCCGAGCTTGCTCAGACGAGCAACCATACCAGGTAGAGGCGAGCAACAACAAAACGGCTTGTCTTGCCCGATGAGGCAAGGCAAGCGGCCAACCAAAGTTCCAAACACGCTGCCAATCCAACGAGCCACACACAATGCCAATCATTCCTTGTCAACCCTCGGCCCTAACTGGTAGCAGTCATGATCCCATCCCAGTACTATTGTACGTGGGCGTTCCATGTATTAGTGTTTTCTTGTTTTTCTCTTTTATATTTTTTATAAGTAATTTAGCGATTTCCTTCTATTTATGCTATAAAAAATATATTTTAGATTTAGAAGTTTGTCCAAAACAAATTATATAAAAAATATTATATAACAAAAGTCGATGTGTATAATTATGTTATTTGCAAAATTTATATTGCAAAATTGTTATCATAAATTTATCCATTAAATTTATGAATAAAAGTTAGGTTACAAGGATAATACAGAAAAGTTATCATAATAAATTATCTAAATTACATAAAAAAAAATATATCAAAATTTATAACAAAAAATTATAATGATAGATTTGTTCTGTAAAATGTTATACATATTTCTTTTGTGTATAATTTTGCATCTCTCTAAGAAATTATGATGGCAAATTTTTTTCGTAAAATATTACACATAAAAGTTATAGTATATACACAACTTGCAACTTTCTAAGAATATATGGTGATAAATTTTGTCCGCCAAAAGTTATATATAAAAGTCATGAGTATAACTTTAGAAAATAAAAGTTGTTGATTTTTTCTAAAAAAATTATGGGGCTTGTAACTCCAAAAATAGTTGTGGAAATAAGTGTTTTTTTTTCTTAAAAGAACAAAGTGTTAGCTAAGGTCATGAGTATAACTTTGAGATCGATTGTTAATTCAAGATTAGCAGTTGTTAGCTAAGGTCAACTTTAGTTTGAGTTTTATTTGCATTTAATTAACTGTCACATAAATTGATGATGTGACAATGTTTTTGAAAAGAGAGAAAAAAGTGAGGTTGGCAGGGTTACCAACCATAATAAGTTATGTCATTAAAGTCTATAAAACCATAGAATAAAACTTATTGAAAGTTGATGTTTTATCTATTTTCATTTTATTCCATATGATATGTTTTAATAACAAGGTCGTAAAACTCACTGCTAACATCGGCCTAATTAGCTTTATCACTGCACCCAGTCGGCGATTTGGGCGGAGCCGTTTTGGCAAGCGGAGCCGTGGACTCGAGCCGAAAGCAAGTTGCCACCTGGAGTCCGTGATTTGCCGCGTGGATCGCAAGCCCGGGCCCTTGCAGGCTTGCACAAGCCATCCGACCCGTCCAGCCCAGCCCAGACGAGCTCAATTGCATCCGGACCACGAAGTGACACTCAAGCGTCCCCGGGCCGGGCCCAGCCCACACCCAGTCATAGCCAACTACACGACACCCACCTGCCTTCCTCGGCTCCTCCACCCCCGTCCCCCTGCCCCGTCGCGTCCTTCCCTCGCCGCAGGCAACTCCCACCGCCGCCGCTGCAGCAGCCGGCCATCCGCTTCCATCGCCTCGTGGAGGCCGCCAGCTTCGCCGCCGCACGCGCCGCCCCTCCCGGCGCCCTCCTCCGGGACCCTCGGCCGCGCCGTGGCGCCTTAAACCCTAGATCTGCGCCCCCCGCCCCCGCCCTGGCCGCGGCCGCGTCCCGACGCCGGCGCGCCGCCGATCGCCGCACGTCGCTCGATCCCAGGTAAGCTGACGATCGGTTGCTACCTGCGGGCTGCGTGTCGTGGTCACGCTGCTTAGTTGAGCTTTGACAACTGATCGCTCCATCACCACTGTTTTGAATCACCGCTGTTACTGGATTAATGGCTTGATTCTTTGCCGACTATGATTTGGGTCGGGCTCGGCTTCCTCCTTGGGCGCACGTGGGAGCCGTGTTGCGACGGTTGTAGAATTTTGACCTTATTCTCTAGCTGTGAGCGCCAGTGTTATAGGCACAGACTTAGATTGATTGGCCTTTTCCGTTGAAGTGATCATTGAGCCCATGCTCCCTTTGCAGTAGTTTAACTAGCTTGTTTGGATACATGTGTGAAGTTTTCAGCTGATAAAATTTTTTTAGGAAATGTTTGATTTTGGCATTAAGTGTTCTTATTATTACTATATGGGAGGCTCAGAGTGTATCCCTTCCGTTATGTTGATTTCTAACTTGCCACGTTGCACACCAAGGGCGGTCATGCATGTGTGGTACTATTAGATGTTGTTTGTATCTTCTCTATCTATGCACATATTTTTCCGATTATATACTTGCTGAAAGCTATTTCTTCTTGTGCTATGGTGGACCACACTAGCATATACTAGTTGTTTTGTGATCTTAGTGCCCTTATGAAATATTTATCACTACTTTGTAGGTTTAGCTGCCCCGAGTTTAGATAGGTTCCTTCAATGCATCGTGTTGGGAGTGCTGGTAACACGGCTGGCTCGACTCGACCGAGAAAGGAGAAGCGTTTCACATATGTGCTCAATGATGCTGATGATAAAAAGGTATGTTGCATATTAAATTAGCCTTCATGGGTAGCTCTTTTAGGTTTTTTTCCCTTTAGATCTAACTGTTCCTAGGTCTTCTATATACATTTGAAACAATCCATATTCCACGCAAGAGTCTTGCTAATGCATTTATTTCTGTTTGCTTTTCAGCATTGTGCAGGGATCAATTGCTTGGCTTATCTAAATGGTTCCACATTTAGTACAAGTGATTATCTTTTTAGCGGGAGTCGTGATGGCACCTTGAAAAGATGGGAATTAAATAATGGGGATGCAAGCTTCTCAGCAACTTTTGAGTCTCATGTTGATTGGGTATGCCTTTTTATGTTTTTACTCAGTTGATTTGCTGTTTGCAACAGTAACCAGTGCTTGAAATAGCCATTATGTTTATAAATGTTAGTTATATTTCTTTCAAATGTTCCCTCTGAATTAGGCCCTATCAAATCCATCCCCCCATCTATATATTTAACATGACGTTGGGGTCTACTATTTGGATCCAAAGCTTAGCACATTTTTCTAGTGTCCTTATATTTAACATCAAATCAACATTCTAATTGACATATTGAGTTAATTTTATTAACAGGCATTTAGATTGATATATTCAAGTTGGTTTCCATTATTTTCTGGCCCTTCTATCCTTTTTTCCTTTTTCTTTTTTCTGTTCTTAGCTGCAATGTATAAATCTTAGCACCACTGGTTTATATTCGAGAAAGTTGACAGAAGAGCTAATGTCAAAGTTGCTAGATGCTTTGCTACTTACTTTTTAGAACAAAATACCGTGAGCTGGAAAGAAGAGTAATCACATGCTTTAGAATTGGTGGGTATCTGTGTCCTAATACGCCTGGAAGTTTGGGAAGCTGGTGGCAGTGTATTTAGAGATAGCTCCTTGGGAGTTTGAAACTGATACTTAACTTCTGTTTGTAAGTGGAGTAGTATCATTGAGTGTTTTATATTGTTTAAGCTTTTCTTATTGTGCAGGTTAATGATGCCATTATAGTTGGAGAGAAGCTTGTTTCCTGTTCCTCAGACACCACGATAAAGGTTTGTTGTCTAACACTTTCTCTTTTAAATACTGTTTGCTGAGCGTGCACGTCTTTCACTTCCTAACTTCACCAGGTGTGGAATTGCTTCTCTGATGGTGCCTGTACCAGGACTCTCCGCCAGCATTCTGATTACGTGATTTGTCTCGCTGCTGCTGAGAAGAATGTAATATTATCCACGCTTCTGCTTTTCTGTGGTACTTTTAGGTTTGTCATTTTTGGTTTTACATTTTTTTGTGCCTCTGAATTGTAGAGCAATATTGTAGCCTCTGGTGGTCTTGGTGGTGAGGTTTTCGTCTGGGACCTTGATGCTGCTCTTGCTCCTGTAGCCAAATCTGTAGATGCCAAAGAGGATGAGGTTCCTAATGGAAACTCTGGGCCTGCTTTGACAACAATGTGCGGCTTAAATTCTAGTAGCAATATTGCTTCCTCTAATGGTCAATCACATGGGTACAGTCCAATTGCTGCCAAAGGTCACAAAGATTCAGTTTATGCATTGGCTATGAATGATACAGGAACCCTTCTTCTCTCTGGTGGCACTGAAAAGGTATCACACTCTTCATCTAACAGTTTAAGAATGGAATTTTTCTGTGTGATTAGGTGACCAGTTAATGGCCAGTTTCAGTAGGCATATCCCCCCCCCCCCCCCCCCCCCTCTAAAGAACTCTGTACTTTATTTGCAGGTTGTCCGAGTGTGGGATCCGAGGACAGGTTCGAAAAACATGAAATTGAGAGGGCACACTGACAATATCAGGGCCTTACTTGTTGATTCTACAGGGAGGTTGGTCTCTAGGCTTTTTTCAAATGAGTACTTGTAGATTCATATAGGCTATGCTGTTCCATTTCCTTGACGACATTGCTTAAAAATTGAACGACATCTTATTTTCACTGCACACTTCACTTTCATCCTAAATGCTTTCATGATTATGTATCAGTAATGTTTGAGTTTGCACATGTACGCATGGGTTTACAAATTGGCAGTTTTAATACCAAGACATTTGTGTTTCCTGGTTTTTTACAACTTAGGCCCTGTTTGGATGCAAAGTATTTTTGGAGTTTTAGAAAAATGCCATGGTTTTGTGGTTTTGTGAAACATTTTAGTTTTGGAGCTCCATGAAGTGTTGGATACAACAAACTTTTTGGTTTTGAAAACCGTAATAGTATTTCTAAAACTGTAGTATTTTTGGAGTTTAAAAAACTCCACTCTACCTCTTTTTTCAAAACTTTGGTTTTGCACATCGGCACATCTATGGGATCTAAAACTGCAGTTTCTTAATACCATGGTTTCTTAATGCTACAGCATCTGAACATGTGCTTACTGTTCATTCATAAAGATTTATTTCTATTATTTGTGCATGAAAGAGAAGTTTGTTTATGGATGAGTTTACATATGTTGACTGTTGTAATACCAAGACATCTGTGTCCTGGTTGTTTGTTTACCATGCTATTACTCAGCTTGCCTGGTTTACTGCTTGCTCAGAAAGATTTTGGATTTCTATTATTTGTGCTTAAAGAGAATTTTGTTTTTGGATGCATGGTTTTATAGTTTTATTGTTATTTTTCCTGGTCAGCAATCTTTTAGTGCAGTGCATGTAGGATAATGTTTGCTGCAGAAACACTATTTGGTGCCAGTCGGCTCTCAGAAATAACTTTAATATCATCAATCAGTTCAAATGAGGAATTTAACCATTTAGATTAACATGTTAATGTCAATGGTGACATTAGTTTACCGAGTCGATGTCCTGGTTACCATCCAAGTTAGGTAATGTGCCATGTGACCCACTTTCGTGTTAGTGCAAACGAGTTGATGTGGAAATGGCTCATCCGCTTATGTGACGCATTATATAACTTTATGATGGTTAAACTATGGTGGTGTACCTGGAGGCAGCTGTTTCTTTCGCATTTGAACCTGAATATGTTTTTTGGATGGTCAAATTACTGATTTTCTGGATGACTACACTTGGTGATCTCTCACTGGCCTGGGGGGTTGGGGTCTGTTAAATCCTGTCTGCTTTCATCAAACCACTTACTAATCATTTTTAACAATGTTTTCAGGTATTGCCTATCAGGATCATCTGATTCGATGATAAGGTAAACACCCAGTTCCAACATCCCAACCATCTACCTGTGTTCCATGTGCTTAGTATAAATGCTGTGGTTAGTTTGACATCATAGGTTCATATTTTTATATACTTTGCAGACTATGGGATCTAGGACAGCAGCGCTGCGTTCATTCTTATGCTGTGCATACTGATTCAGTTTGGGCGCTTGCAAGTACTCCTTCATTTGGTCATGTCTACAGTGGTGGAAGAGACCAATCTGTGAGTTAAATTGTCCTGTGTGTATTATTGAATAGTCTCTTTACTTCTTTGTTCTGAATTTTTATGTATTCATTGCATTGCAGGTGTACCTTACAGATTTGTCCACAAGAGAGAGTGTTTTACTATGCACAAATGAATATCCTATTCTACAGTTGTCTCTGCAAGATGACACAATATGGGTGGCAACAACTGATTCTTCTGTCTATGGATGGCCAGCTGAAGGGCACACGCCCCAAAAGGTCTTCCAAAAGGGTGGCTCATTCTTAGCTGGGAATTTGTCATTCTCAAGGGCAAGAGCATCTTTAGAAGGATCAGCACCTGTAAGCATGAGGGTTATCTTCTTTTGTCAAATTATTATATTTCTTTTTTGAAGACACTGCACCATGTGCCAAGATTTTGGGTTTCTGCGGAGACACCATAAAGTTACTCTGTTTACTGGTATCTATGAAATATATGGACCAGAATATGGGTGTCTGTTGTGCATAGTTGACACTATACTTGCAGGCGTAGAGGTTAACTTGAACTGGTCTAAGTACAATTTCTGGAAGTATTAATTGCATAGGATCTAAAAAGTTCTGCAAAGAAATACGGTTAAGCTTGAGATCTTTCCCAAGTGCCCTGACTAGATCTTTCTTCTCAGTCTAATATTCTGGTGATTAAGGGTTTAACTTTTGACTTCTTAACCTACTCACTATTTGGTTGTTGCCCTCTAGTGTAATTTTAATTAATGGTAATTAATAAGGGCTTGCGGTCTATTTCATTTTAGGTTCCTGTATACAAAGAGCCATCATTTGTTATCCCAGGAGTTCCAGCAATAATTCAACATGAGATAATGAATAATAGAAGGCATGTACTGACAAAGGTCAGATTTCTTTTACTTATCCTTTATCACTGCAAGGAGTGGCATCCTGATGTTTGCCCTCATCTCCTTCAATGCAGGATACCACTGGTTCAGTCAAATTGTGGGAGATCACCCGCGGTGCTGTTATTGAAGACTTTGGCAAGGTTATTGTTTGTTATCAATTTCTTGATTGTTTTTCCTCAGATATATACACATTGTTGAACTAAAATCTGCTTACTCGTATCCCGTTTTGTAAGCCTTTTGAACTAGCAAGATTTTTGTAGAATGCTAAACTGCTTTGTTTTGATTATGCAGGTTTCTTTCGAAGATAAGAAAAAGGAGTTGTTTGAGATGGTATTAGCAGTGTCTTGATTTCTATGTTTTACTAAAAATTACTACCCATGTTACCATGTAATTTGTTAATTGATTATTAGGTAAGCATACCTGCTTGGTTCACCATGGATGCTCGATTAGGATGCTTGTCTGTCCACCTGGATACTCCACAATGCTTTTCTGCAGAAATATATGCGGTTGATCTAAATGTTGCTGGAGCACAAGAAGATCTCAAGGTTTGTACAGCAACATATCATTATCTGTACTGATTACATCTGTTTTCACACTTCGTTGTATAGAGTTTTGTTGACCATTTGAATTCTGTTGTTAAAGTGTATAGGAAAGATTGTTTTCTTCGTTAATGGATTTTTAATTGTTATTTGCTGAATAGTATTTATGACATATAAATAACGTGCATTTTGGCAAAACTATGATTGTTGCTACCTGCAGTTCAGTGAAGTGACATACTCAGTCTACCCAATCTCATCTTCTGAATGGTTCTCCCAATAATTGTGCAGATTAATTTGGCTCAAGAGACTCTTCGGGGTTTGCTAGTTCATTGGAGTAAAAGAAAGCAGAAATCTGGTTCACACAGCTTGTCTAATGGTGATAGTTCAATAGGGAAAGATGTTCCATCAAAAGACTCGCCCCGGTCAAGATCTGAGGTGGATGATGCCACTGATAGCCATGCAACTCATGTGCTTCCATCATTTGAGTTTTCTACAGTTTCACCTCCCTCAATTATCACGGAAGGTTCTAGTGGAGGGCCTTGGAGAAAGAGAATCACCGATTTGGATGGAACTGAGGGTGATCTTCCATGGTGGTGTGTGGACTGTGTTACTCACAATCGATATCCAAAGGAGAATACCAAGTAAATGCTCAAGACAATCCCCTAATTTCTGCTCAGATGATATTCTTCCCTTGATATATGATATTTCTTAATAAACTTGGTTTGTTGTCTGGGAGAGATTAACTTGGTACATAACAGCACCCTTTTATTTTCTAAATTTTAAGTTCTTCATGGTGACCTATATGTCTTCAAAACAGTTCAGTTGGGGAGAGCTTTCATAATATTTCTATCTACCTGTGATTATGTGCTAGTATGCTAACTCAAAAGACATTGAACTCCTATTTTTTAAATGAATTATTCATCTTTGAGTTCTGGTTACTACATATTACTTTATTCAGTCCTGTTAGTTCTCCTGCACTATATCGTTATACGGAGAATCACATGTAGACTGGCCCTAGAACTTTGTGTAGCCCAAGCAGTTGGATGTGACTACTGAAAAACATGTGTGCACAAATACATGCATCAGCATCTAATATGGTCTTGATAATGCCCTACTGGACATTTGAGCTTGCTGAAGATTGATGCTCCCTGGCCCCTACTGTATGAATGTGATACAGGGTGCCGTATGTAACCATTGCTTTAATGGATTATTTATTCTTCTTATGTTTATTTTCTTTATGCAATGCAGATGCGGCTTTTATTTGCATCCTGCTGAAGGCTCGCCTGCACCAAACATAACTCAAGGGAAGCTCAGTGCTCCACGGATATTGCGAATTCACAAGGTGAGAGTTCTCAAAATCATTGATCCACAGCAAATGCAAGATATCATCAATGGTGAAATCCTCTAGCACACAACATATGACTGTTGGAGATGGATGGAAGAACTAGCTTTGTTAGAAACTAGTTTGCAAACTATCTAACTACGAAACTAGTTTGCCAAATAGCTTACTATCTACATGTTTGCATTACACTATCCAAGCATATACCATTTTGCATGCAACCTTAAAATAGTGATGCTTCAGGACTCTAGATTTGAATCGTTCAGAAATTTATGGCTTGACTAAATAGCAGAGTAATTTATTTTTCATTATAAAGGAACTTCTGTTATTGTATAAGCTGCAAAGTTTACAGCGCTTCCATTTTGTTGTACAGGTAGCTAACTATGTGGTTGAGAAACTCGTTCTTGACAAACCACTGGATGGAGGCTCTGATAGCACGTTTGTTATGGGATTGAGTTCTACTCAATCACAGCTCTCAGCGCTAGATAGTTCTTCGCGGCTTGGACTAAAGCCATGGCAAAAAACAAAGCCATGTATTGAGATATTGTGCAATAACCAGGCAAGTTCTCTAAATATAGCTATTGCATTCTATATTTAGACGCATTTTTACCTACATTTCGTCTGGTCCCTGTTTTTGTAGGAAAAAAAATTGCACAATACAACGCTTGTGTTGCCATAAGATTTCAATTGATAGTTTTCCTGCATTTATTTTCCAACTTCGTTAATTGTTTTCTCCATCAATTCGTATGGTTATGGTGCTCTACTTTTAGCTCTCTATGTTTTCAAAGTTAGCTGAAGTGTGTAGACACTCCTTTTGAGCAGAATCCAAGTCCTTAGCTGGTAAAACTCCTTAGTTTTTCAGTAAATTTTGCCATACTGTCTTAAAAAAAACTTTTGTTCCAGTTTGAACTCATAATTAATAGAGAGATACTCCTGGAACTGTATTTATTCGTCTCATATATTTCATGATATTCCCAATTTGCAGTAAATTACCCTCATCTTCAGGATCTTGTGCTTATTTCATGTTCTTCCCCTGTTCTTGATTTGATTTATGTGGCCTGCATTATAAAGCAATTTGCTGCATAGTCTGTCTTTTGCTGTTGCACTAAACTGACCTCTGTGGCTCAGGTTCTATCACCAGAGATGAGTTTGGCCACAGTGCGAACATATATATGGAAGAAGCCGGAAGATCTGATTCTTCATTATAGAGTGGTCCAATCGAGATGATCACGACTTCAGATGTACATGCTCACATGGTTCTCCAGATATGTTTAGCATGTCTGCACGATAGATGAGTTGTTGAAGATACCCTTGGCTTAGAGAGGCAACCATCATCTTACAGAGGAAATATTTTGCTCTTGTGCTGCCCCCGTAGCCGTTCCCAGAATCGCGACTTGTTTGCTTCTTTGTAAAGTTCCTGATCTTACCCTGGTAGTAAGATGTATCATAGCACAGGTATAAGGTTCTCTGTTGGCTGCCAAGCTTGTAAATGTAGAAGATTGGGTGCTTAATAAAGATCAAGTGGATATGTTTTTTTTTTTTTTTTCGTTTTTCTTAGACAACGTTTTGTAAGAGAAAAAAGCTGGTGCTCGGCTCAGACCGTGGCGTTCGGACGTCGATTATTGGGTTTAACCCTGTCGCATGCTCTTGGACCTGTTCGGAGGAAATCAGGGTAAGAGGAGGACGGGATGTCGGGAGCAAATAAAGTCTTTTTTTGGATATATGTTGTCGAGACTCGAGAGCTGCTATACGTTTCGAACTTTCGATTGTGCTGTTCTGCCAGCATGGGGCTCGGAGATCTTGTGAACCTGTGCAGTACAGTTATATATTTTGTTTTCTAATTCTAATAATAAACTCAAGATCGTACGACAAACGGGTCATGTGAGTTGCTTAATGGCGGTTTCTGAATCTGGAAGCGTTTTATATTTTATTTATACTGAAATACAAGTGAAGAGTTTGTCGTTTGTCATGTGAGTTGCTGAATGGCGGTTTCTGAATCTGGAAGCGTTTTATATTTTATATTGAGATACAGGTGAAGAGTTTGTCTTCAGAAATTCCCGTAAAAATTACTGCGGAGATTCTTAGAGTATAAACTGCGGAGGTTCATAAAGAAAATTTTATATATAGTTGTTGGTTTGTTAAAATATCTAAAGTTAAATCATATGTGGTAAAAATATAAATATTATGATATTAAATAATATATTTTACATAAAATATATATAATGACAAATTAATTTGTTGATGATATCATAAATATTTGTGTTTTTTATTTAAAAAGAAGTTTTTTTTGTGTGTTGTGTGCATTTCCAAGGTTCTCGTCCCAAAAAGAAATCCGACGAGCTCCTTCCACGCGCGCGGCCGCTGGACTCGTCCCCACGTCCGCCGACTCCGCGCTTCGAGATCCGCTGCCGGCCGGGCTCCTCCTCCCCGCGAGAGCTCGAAGGTCCTCTGCCGCTCTGAGATCCTCCGCTGCCGAGCTCCTCCCCCTTCGTCTTCGGAGCAGCGAGACATCACACGCGCCGCTACGATCTCCTCCTGCGAGCGAGATCTCACCACCGCAGCGGGGCCGCGGCCATGGCGGGAAGGTACTACCAGGGGCAGGGCGGGGGGGGGGGGGCCGGGGCCGGGGGCTCGTCCATGGAGGTAGTCAGCACGCCGAACCAGGAGCTGGCTCTCACCAACTGCGCATACGTCTCCCCCGCCGACCTCCGCCGCTTCTCCAACGGCCTCGCGCTCGTCGCCGACGCCTGGGTCTTCACCCTACGATATCCTTTTGTAGAATAGATGGTCTCGTAATCTATCGTCTAATGTTGTGCTCAGTGTGACCATTGGGTAGTGGCCTAGAAATCTAGTTAGTTATTATTAACATAACATTGCTTCGAACAGCTGAATCGTATGCAGATTTGATAATATCATGTACTGTCCTTCCTAAGGGTTGTGTTTTTACCCTTTCTCTTCTCATGTTTGATCCTTAATGAACATCCACTGACCACAATGCTGTCGCCAGTGGACGCATTGCCTTGAACGCTATTCAGCGTCGGCAAGCAAAGGTTTCAGCTGGGGATTCTGTTACCGTTAGCAGGTTGGAAGTTTAACTGTCCACTGAAATGATTAGCTTTACGATTTTGCGGTGTTGCCTTACTGTTTGCAATGCTAATTTTTTGTCCAGTTTTGTCCCTCCTGATGATTTCAAGTTGGCTTTGCTCACTTTAGAGCTAGAGTATGCCAAGGCAAGAGCCAACCGAAATGATGAGGTATGCTATGACTGTTTATGATGCAGATCCTACTAGTGCTTGATGATTGATCAGTGCCGTCTCATATTCATTGTCTTGCTTATCAGCTGGATGCTGTTCTGCTTGCCCAACAACTCCGTAAGAGGTTTCTGGATCAGGTATGCACGAGGCGATCGGTTACTTAATTTCTTTGAATAGGGCTCTTTTTTCCTTGGTTAGCTTTAAAGCGCACTAGTGCATTATTGGATTATCAATGGCTGTAGTTTTATTATTGGTACTTCTTATGTGCCCAATAAGTTGATCTGCTGGGGTTTGTTGTTTGCACATTGCAGGTCATGACCTCAGGGCAAAGGGTGCCATTTGAATTTTGTGGAACAAACTATGTATTCACTGTCAATCAAGCTTTGCTAGAGGGTCAAGAGAGTTCTACGCCATTGGATAGAGGATTCTTGTCCAGTGATACGTACATCATATTTGAGGCTGCTCCTAATTCAGGAATTAAGGTTAATCTCAAACACCCCCTATATTGTTGTTAGCATTCATTTTAACTATGAATGTGGCAGAAGCTTATTTGTAAATTGTAACATACCCTGTATCCTGTTTATGTACTGTAGGTGATCAACCAAAAGGAAGCTGCTAGCAGCAAGCTTTTCAAACATAAAGAGTTTAACCTGGAAAAATTGGGTATAGGTGGGTTAAGCGCTGAATTCACTGACATATTTCGTAGGGCATTCGCTTCAAGAGTCTTTCCACCTCACGTTGTCAGTAAGTAAGTATGATAGCTGCTTCACTACTTTTTTCTACAGTTGTAATTGGGATCTTTTGCTAACGACCTAATATTGTAGGTTGGGCATCAAACATGTAAAGGGTATATTGCTATACGGACCTCCTGGTACTGGCAAGACTCTTATGGCCCGACAAATTGGAAAGTTACTAAATGGAAAAGATCCCAAGGTATGGATTGTCTTAATGAGCACGGAGTACAAATTTGTCATTTACCTAACTATTTGTGTGATGGATGTTGTATCATTCATTTTACAAGTATTTGAAGGACGCTTTACTATATATGAACATTATATATGAACATTTTATAAGTATTTGAAGTACGCTTTACTTGAATGTTGTATCATTCAAGGAATTTTCTTGTTCGCTGTATTGTTATTAGATTAGAACTTAGCACTTTTCAGGTACTCTGTTCTGTTATTGTGTAAACATTAATTCAACTAAAAGCTGTAATTGTACTTGTAGTCCATATTGTGCTGATAAGTTTTCGTGTACTATTGAGATAATATACTTGAATGGAGCACAATTAGCCAGTGGTCTGTACTTATATGATTTGTGAAAACTAACGCCATAATGCAGAGGCAGAACTAGAAAATTTAGCTGCAGGGTGAAATGTAGGTTAGCCATGTTGTCCGAACATTTAAATTAATAGATGTAAGAGGGTTTGTAAAACTTGTGCAGTGAATTGATTCCACAGATATTATCTTCTTCCTCTACTTATAGTGCTAGATTTCTGTCAGATTAGTCTCTTACATGTCTTGCATCTTTTTTCCAATCTCAGATTGTGAATGGGCCTGAAGTTCTGAGCAAGTTTGTTGGAGAAACCGAGAAGAATGTGAGAGATTTGTTTGCTGATGCTGAAAATGAGCAGAGGACACGAGGTATGTTCCCTCATGAGGTAAAATGTTCCCATATTTCTGTGTGAATTGAAACCTGTTAAACACTTCATTTTTTGTACCTCCTTTCTGACACAGGTGATCAGAGTGACCTTCATGTTATCATATTTGATGAAATTGATGCCATCTGCAAGGTGAAATTGATTTCCCTTTATGTTTATGTCGTCATGTATATTGTAATATTTCATTTACCTAGAGCTTTAGCAAGGTGCCAGATTTCTCAAATACAACAAGGTGATAGATAAAAGATAACTTTCAACTATCAATAATTCACTAGACAAGTACAGGGTGTTCTTACGGTTTAGATTTCAGTGCAGTCTCCAATGGTACTAGTACTTTTGTCCCCTAGAATTGTTTCATTCAAGAAAAAAATCTGTTATTCTCTAAAATGTGTTGCTACAGTGGGTGATCATGTATTATAGGAAAGGCCCTGACAAAATTACCTAGTTTTGAGTGGCATAGTTTCTACCTTTGTTTACATGAAACTGAAACCTATTACCTGTGAATCTATGATGCACTATCCCTAAACATTTCTTTATTTATACTTAATTCCCATGCTAAGTTCTTTCATCTCTTCTAGGTCTTCTGTAAGTTGCAATTGTCTATTGCATGCACCTCTGTACTGTCTCACTTACAGTATCATTCATTTTATTTAAAACAATAGCCCAGCTAGTCTAAGTGGAAAATCTTATTATGCAGTCTAGAGGATCTACCCGCGATGGTACAGGTGTACATGACAGCATTGTAAACCAGCTCCTTACAAAGGTGTGTTCTTGTAGAATCTGTTCTTCTATGTTCTGTTTACATTTATATGACACTGAGTTCAAAATTTATACCCTTTAGATAGATGGTGTTGAGGCGTTGAATAATGTATTGCTTATCGGAATGACGAATCGTAAAGATTTGCTTGATGAAGCTTTATTGAGGTAATTTCTATTTCTCTTTGGTTTATTTTGCTAGTTATTTGGTGAACTCATCAGTTTAGTGGTTAAGGGCCTCTGTGGGTAGTGCTAAAAAATGTGGTATGAAGAAACCGTAATTTTACAACCAAAGGTTTGTAATATCACTGTTTATGGAAATGACGTCCTGAGTGGTGTCTCTAAAACACCAAAGGTACTACAGTTTTAGCAAGGAGTAATATGGTTTTCAAAATTACAAGATTTATTTATTTTTGCATCCACACACCTTCTAGGTTTCCAATACTATAGTATTTTCAAAACCCTAATACGTTTCCAAATCTCCAAAAAAAGAAAACCTTTCTATCCAAACTGGCCCAGTATCCTGAAATATGTCATTGAAAAGAGGAGTTGGCTAATGAGACATAGGTATATTAAATCTGTCTATTAATGAATTCAAACTAGTTTTAATCGCTCAGGTGTGGCAATTCAAAGAGATTGATGTTCATTGCTTTGGAATTTTGCACCTAACTTCAATTCTTTTGTTTTCTATTTGCACAAGTTCATTGCCTTTTGGTACATCTGTTGCAGACCAGGACGATTGGAAGTACACATTGAGATAAACCTGCCTGATGAAAATGGACGTTTGCAAATCCTTCAAATTCATACAAACAAGATGAAAGAGAATTCTTTCCTGTCTCCAGATATTAATCTTCATGAGCTAGGTCTGCCTCTCTTCTTTTTGGGCAAATTGATATACTTCCAGGCATTGCATTCTTTGTAGAAAAGGTTTCCATTATTTTTCATAGTATGGACCCCTCATTAGTTAGTTAGCTCTGGCTGAATCATGCTACTTCTATTGATGGATTTAATATTTTGGAAATTTTATTTTGAAACTTTTACTATTATTCTAAACCTTGCATTCTACAGAATAGTAGGCTGTCTTTCGTTTTTCTTTGGCTTACTAGGTATGCTGCATGACAGATAATAGCAGCTGACAGTTAAAGTTGTCTAGCTGCAAATGTTAGTAGTTTTTGTCTTGTGTAACAAATCGTGTCGGTTCTCAAACTGACCACCCAGGTACTATAAATAGGCACCCTAAGCCAAGGATCAAGGGAAAGCTCATAGCAGCCCAAAACCAGATTCCCTCCTCACTCACGTGAAGTGCCATTGTGCCAGTTCAACAATAACATTACTTATGCATATTGGCACTCCGCACTCAGTTTTACCTTTGGAAATTCATTATGTATCGAACAGATTGATGCTTGTTAATACTATGTCCAAATGACACCTGATTTTTCTGAATGAAGCTGCACGGACAAAGAACTACAGTGGAGCAGAGTTGGAAGGTGTTGTCAAAAGTGCTGTCTCATTTGCTTTGAACCGACAGATAACCATGGATGACCTCACTAAACCTTTGGATGAGGAAAGTATCAAGGTTACCATGGATGATTTTGTGAATGCACTTCATGAAATTACCCCTGCATTTGGTGCTTCCACTGATGATCTTGAGAGATGCAGGTTTGTGCTGCAATATCTTTGAACATTATTTAGCAAAATGACATTTGTATGTATGTCAAATGCAAGATGATTGTATTATATCTTTTTAAGGCATTCCTGGGGTCCACTCCTTTTTATTTTCCCCACAAATATGCAATTCAGGGATCTACTCCTGTTGCGTAGCAATTATCTTTTCATTGTGTTTTTATGTGTCAATAGGTCTCCTCTATCCTCTCCATGTTCTATCAAGCATGACTTATGTTAAATATGTTTCACTTCATGGTTTTTCTCTAGCTACTAGCTAGCTTAGTAGGAAGCTCTCATTTTTTTTATGCTATATATCGTGCACAACTTGACTCGAACAGATTGTATATGGTAGCATTTTCAGCTACTCAGCATGTGAGAATTATTTACTTTTGAAATGCTATTTCATACATATGTGTGCTTTTGTAATTAGTTTCCTGTGTATCTTGTTAATACGTACTGTTATCTTCCGTATTTATAGAACAAAAATAATCTGATTTTATATTCGACACCATCTTTATGTGGACATATGCAGGTTGCGTGGTATTGTTGATTGTGGCAAGGCACATAGGCACATTTATCAGAGAGCTATGCTCCTTGTAGAGCAAGTTAAAGTTAGCAAAGGTAGCCCACTTGTGACTTGCCTCTTGGAAGGTCCTGCTGGAAGGTACAGTATCTGTTAAAGAACATCCATGCCTTTAAAAACTTTGCTGGAATCTTATTCCATGTTTACTGCTTTAGTGGTAAAACGGCTATGGCAGCAAGCGTTGGCATTGACAGTGATTTTGCATATGTGAAAATTGTAAGTTTCCTTTCTTTTCAGTTTTCCTGCTTACTCTATAGCAAGATATTGGACTATATTTCTGAGTTGTGCTTTTCACTATAGATATCAGCAGAAACAATGATTGGTTTCAGTGAAAGCAGCAAATGTGCACAGATTTGCAAGGTCAGTAATATTCTGTATATAACATTTCGGGTAGTCTATTCAATAGTTAATACAAGTATATATGGGAGATGGAAGAATCTATTTTTTTATCCCATTGATTGTTCTTGCATGTTCCGCTATATTGAGTTTGTGTCATCTTAAATATACAGGTTTTTGAGGATGCATACAAGTCCCAGTTCAGCATCATAATTCTTGATGATATCGAAAGGTACTTGAGCCCTTGATTCTAGAAGTGAACTGGCTTCCATGCAAACTTTATGCATCTTATTTAGCTTGAACTGTGTTTTAATATTCTTGTATGATCTTGTAGGTTACTGGAGTATGTAGCCATCGGACCACGTTTTTCAAACTTGATCTCACAAACCCTTCTGGTCCTCCTCAAGAGGGTTCCTCCGAAGGTCTGCATAATTGCCCAGTATTATCCTTGAGCTCCGTACTTGGTTATTGTTTCACTACTTACATGTCTTCATTCATTTGGCTTGCTCACGTCTTCATGTTTTGCAGGGAAAAAACTTGCTTGTTATTGGGACAACAAGCGAGGTTGGCTTCCTAGAATCTGTTGGAATGTGTGACGTGTTCTCTGTGACCTACCATGTTCCCAAACTGAAAAAGGAGGATGCCAAAAAGGTGAGGAGGAATACCATAGTGGATTTTGTTTCTCAGTGGTTGAAATGCTACATACTGTAGCAGTTGCAAGATATGATATGGTCGCAGCATGGCAATGATACTTTATAATACGATAATCATGATGTTTGTGGGTTCTATCTGCATATTTGGTGATCACGTTGTTGTTTTGAAGTTTTGTGCCTTGGATTCATTAGGTGTTTCTTCCCTCACAGCTCACACTTTCTGGTTTATCTATCTACAGGTGTTGCATCATCTTGATGTGTTCGATGATGGAGATCTTGATGCAGCAGCAGAAGTGCTGGATGATGTAATCTTTTCTTGCTATTAATCTAGCATTCGTATTAGTAATCAGAAACCTGAACGATCGAATCCTTACTACAATGCTGCTTATGTGTTTGCAGATGCCAATTAAGAAGTTGTATACACTTGTTGAGATGGCCGCACAGGGGCCAACCGGAGGAAGCGCGGAAGCAATTTATGCCGGGGAGGACAAGATAGATATCAACCATTTCTTTAGCATCTTGAGTGATATTATCCGTTACTAAGCTTGCATGGAGCTCAGCACTTTTGGCAACTGCGCTTTCATCACCCCGTTTGGCATCCTCACCTCACAGCGTGTAGAGTGGTTTTTTGATGTGTTGTTTTTGTTTGATTTGATGCGCCTACTAGATAGAGCTGTTGGATTGGACTAGAGGCGAATGAAATTACACGATATGCCATTCTTTTTTGTATTGTATGACGATGTTTACACAGTTGATAATGGGATCCAGCTATACACCTCAGATGATTTTCACTCCTTTTTATATATGCTTCCAGCTCGAAGCTTTGTTCGTGTCGAACATGAACAATCTGTTGTCTGCGATACAATTCTCGTGACCGCGTGGCTAAAATTTGAGAATACATTCTAAAAAAAAAAATGAGAATACATGATGAGCTCTAATGATTAGTGGAAGCAGTGCTGCTGATTCTTTCTAGTATAGCAATCGTAGTCGCATTATGTTATTCAAGGATTCAAGGATGAAGGTAGAAAAAAAAAATTAGGAGGTTAAACTATAGTGCTACAGCAACGTAATCCGACCTATTACAATATAGACAAAATAATCTTCTCTCCAAGCCTAATTAGTAAGAGTAAGTTTTCTATTACCAATAAATCTCAGTCTCTCCAAACTTATATATCTACGGCTAAAAATTTATGGAAAGCTTCAGTGGCTCCACATGCATGCCAGCGGTAAGGGGGCTTGTGCCCCACTTCTGGCTCCATGATGTTATTATTATATATTATAGAAAGTGTATCTATTTTACAAGTGTCACTAGCATGACCAAACATAATAAAGTAGTAGTACAAACAAAGCTCAAACCCTTGGTGTTTCTATGTGCTGGTCGGCCTACAGTGTTGGTCTTCCCGTGCGGCCATGCTTCCTAACCTGTTGGTGTTACTTGGCGTCCTCTCGTGTGTCCATACAGTCGTCATGGGAGCGTGTGTGCAGTGGCGGATACAGGATGGGGGATAAGGGGGCCTAAAACAATGGAGATATTGATCTGCATGAAGATTAATGGTGATTTGTGTTATAGTAATTTAGTGGTGATTAACTGCTTCTAGGGGGGCTGTAGTCCCCCCTGTACATCCGCCGCTACTGCCCGGCCGGACTCATCGACGCTGGGCCTCATCATGATCAAGTGCTGCAGACAGTATTGCCGACAGTAATGGATGGCATGTCCGTCCGTGTCCCTCTCGACGGATTTGAGGCGGCGGCTGGCACTGGTGTGTACATCGCGTTCCGGCCGGCCGGACTCATCGACGCTTGGCCTCATCATGACCAAGTGCTGCAGACAGTATTGTCGATAGTAATGGATGGCATGTCCGTCCGTGTCCCTCTCGACGGATTTGAGGCGGCGGCTGGCACTGGTGTGTACATCACGTTCCGGCCGGAGCACGTCCGCGCAGTGGGTGAGGGTGATCCCTTCTAGGGGGGTTTTAGTCCCCCGGACCCCCTTCGGCCTCATCATGACCAAGTCTTTGCAGGCGGTGCCCCCCCCTTTACATGAGAACTCATCGATCGGCCTCATCATGACCAAGTGCCGCAGCAAGTATTGCCGATGCTGATAGATCCGTGTCCCTCCGGGTGAGGGTGATCCTTCTAGGGGCTGTAGTCCCCCTTTACATCCACCGCCACCGGCCCGGACTCATCGGCCTTTCGGACCAAGTCTTTGCGAGCATTATTGCCCTCCCCCTTTACATCCGCCCGGCTTGCCTTGACGAACTCATCGGGCCGGCCTCATCATGACCAAGTCGATGGATGGCTCATCCATGTCCCCGGGTGAGGGTGATCCCTTCTAGGGGGGCTGTAGTCCCCCCTTTACATCCACCGCCCGGCAGGACTCATCGATGGATGGCATGCCCCCCCCCTTTACATCCGTGTCGAACTCATCGACGGATTTGAGCGTTGCCGGCAGTGATGGATGGCATGTTCCGTCCGTGTCCTCTCGGCGGGATTTGATGGCATGTCCGTCCGATGGTGGCCCGTGTCCTCTCGATGGATTTGAGGCGGCGGCTGGCACTAGTGTGTACATCAAGCGCGTCCGCGTGGTGGGGACTCATCGACGCTCGGCCTCATCATGACCAAGCGCTGCAGGCAGTATTGCCGATAGTGATGGATGGCATGTCCGTCCGTGTCCCTCTCAATGGATTTGAGGCGGCAGTATTGCCGACAGTGATGGATGGCATGTCCGTCCGTGTCCCTCTCAACGGATTTGAAGCGGCAGTATTGCCGACAGTGATGGATGGCATGTCCGTCCGTGTCCCTCTCGACGGATTTGAGGCGGCGGCTGGCACTGGTGTGTACATCGCGTTCCGGCCGGAGCGCGTCCGCGCGGTGGGTGAGGGTGATCCCGGTCCGTGGAGTTCGTCGAGACCGACCGACTACTACCACGATGGTGTCCGAGCCCACTTACATCTGACAGCTTTAATAGGACCAATATTGCCCTCACAGACCAACACCAGTCTTTTCTACGCACTTTGTCCTCACTCATGCGCACCCGGAAACAAATTTCCGGTCGGTCACCCATCTTGAAATTGCTTTAGGCCAAGCACGCTTAACCCTGGAGTTTTTTCGAGATGAGCTTTCAGAAAAGAAGTTGCAACTTATTGGTATGAGTATCATATTAATCCTATTAAACTCTGAAGCGGGGTGTTACAGAAGCCTGCTCCTGCTGCTGTACGGGAGGGAGCCGGAGCGGGATCACACCCACCCTCGGCCCGTTTCGTCCACGGTCGGAGTCGGAGGGGGCACCAACCAAACACAACAAGGGCGTGATTGTTTGCTGGCACCAAGAATAACCACAGTTGAGCTAGATTCTATGCATGTAAATTTGGCTTCTGAGTCAGGCTCCGAGAATAAACCAGAATGAAATCCGTTTCTCACAGGCCTGGCTCCGCTAATGCTCTCACCACGTGCAAAAGCAACTACCGCAGCTGAAATCCATGGGACACTCACTCAAGCAACCAATCAAGGACTCCTTGGAACCAGGCCCGGGTGAGCACCTGAACCAAAGTAGCAAACACCAACGCATGCATCTGCACAGCCTGGCAATGCATAGGCTGGTTCTCGCGGGTAGTAGTAGCCTGCCACAGCTGCGTACGACCTGATCGGCTCGGCTGTGCTTGCTGCGGCCGCAACGCACGCAACACACGGCAGAAACGTAACGAGAACGAGAGCGCAGCCGGCGGCCGTCTTGAGCGAACGAACTCGGCACCGGGGCACCGCACCGGGCTCTGCGCCGCGCCGGGCCGGGCCGGGGCGCTGCATTGTCCAACAACAGGCAACGGCGATCACTCCTCCCGCACATGGCCACGCCCACATCCCAGAGAGAGAGAGAGAGAGAGAGACAGTCAAGTACGCGCACCACACGACACGGCTGCGCGCCTGCGCCTGCGGCGGCTGTCATATTTCCCCTCCCCGTCCAAGTCCAATCAAGCACACACTACCTGTGGCCGTGGCTTGGCAAAAAAAAGAAAAAAAAAACAGAACGCAGCACAGTCGCATCACGCGCGCCCTGCTGCCCGTGCCCTGGAACCTGATCCTCCTCCTCCCATTTCCTCCCTCTCCCCTGATCCACGGAGCATGTTCGCGTCATGTGCCTAGGCCCCGAGGCGGTGTCCGGAAAAGCGCCGGCCGCCACCAACCGGCCGCCATCATCACCGCCGCGGATCCCTCCCTCCGACCGACCGCCCACTTCCCCCGATCCGTCTCGGCCTCGGTTCCATCGCCGCGCCCATCGTCTGGCATGCTCCCGACACCCGGACCTCCATGCGTCGCCGTCGCCGTCGCCTCCACGCCCAGCAGGGCCTCCTTCCCTTCTCGCTGCCTGCCCCGTGGGCCCAGCGTCCGGTGGGTGCCCTTTAGACATCGACCGATCGGTCGTACGAGTGAGTAGTAGCA
The DNA here is from genome assembly GCA_015844335.1 of Chrysopogon serrulatus. Classification (NCBI taxonomy): domain Eukaryota; kingdom Viridiplantae; phylum Streptophyta; class Magnoliopsida; order Poales; family Poaceae; genus Chrysopogon; species Chrysopogon serrulatus. Next base: position 53,557 of record JADLZL010006536.1, read on the forward strand.
TTTGTTAAGGCCACACCGTACGTACCAGCAGTAGTAGTAGTAGTCTGGGTGTACGTACAAAAGTGCGCTAGCTAGTGTACTACTACTACTAGTAGCAGGTCCATAATTGGTTGCGTCGCATGGTTCAAATTTGGGGTAAACGTAAAAAACTCCACGAGCTCGCCGGACAGGGACGTGTCGAGACTCGAGAGAGAGTTACTACTATTACTTTACTGTAGTACCCAGCCAGACAAACCAAATTCCAACAAACAAAAAAGAGAACAAAAACCCTGTTTGGTTTGACTCGTGCCCCAACCGTATATACCACCAGTACAATACACTACCCCAGTAACCATTGGCCAAGCACTGCCGCCATCAGCTGGGACCAGCCACGTCAGCACGTGGGGGAGGGTCCCAGAAGTCCCAGGCCCGCCGCCTCCACGGGCCCACGGGCGGAGACTCCGGCGTCACTCGCTGTCACTGTCAGCCGGGGCCGTGGACCAGCCACCAGGGTCACCGCCGCCCACGCGCTCTAGGGCCCACCGCAACCGGGCCTGGCTGGGCCGGAAAGCGAAAGCGTCATGCCACGGAGCCCGCTTTCCGTTGGACCCCGTGACGACACTGATGAAGACAAGTGCCCCCTGTTTCCAGGAAGACGGACGGAACTTCTTGGGCTCCGTCCGCAACTGACGGGTGGGCCCGACCCCCGCCCTAATCCACCTACCTGTACCTGTACAGCTACGGCCCATCATCGCGGCCCCACCCCTCCTATTAATTCCCGTCCACCCCCCCTCGTCCGCACGTGCCGCGCGGCGAGCTCGCCTCGCTGACGCGTGGGTCCAGCTAACGCCGAAAGATGCTGCCCCCCGGGCCCCGCTTCGCCTCCGGCGCCACCTGGCAGTGAGCGGGAGCCGGCCATTAAAATCGCCGCACCCACCTGTCTCCTTCCTCTCTCTCTCTCTCTCTCTCTCTCTCTCCCCTTCCTCTCGCCTGCTCCACCACCCTTCGCCGCTCCGACTTGACCTCCCCGATCTCCGCGTGATCCGGCGAGCGGGGCCCACCGCCCAGGCACAGCCGAACACCCCCCCCCCCTACGCCGACGCTGCCCCGCGCGCCGCCATTAGGTGTTCGTTATCCGTCCTGCGCCGCCGCCCGCAGCCTCCCGCCAGCCGTCGGCTTCCGATCTGCGAGCTATAGCAGCGACTTCGCGCTGAGGAGTGGGGCCAGTCCCACCGCAGCCGAACCCCAGGGCCGCCACCGCCGCCGAGGCGCAGGCCCCCCACGCCGGACGACGCAGGTGGCGCGCGGCCCACTCCTCCCCGCGCGCGCGCGCTTCGCATCCGCTATAAAACCGCGCGCCCTGCTGGGGCGAGTGCCGGGAGCTTCCGAACCCTACGGCCGGGGGGAGCATCGACTGAGTGAGAGAGGGGACCGAGTCCCAGGCCTCGCCGCCCGCGGGGATCGAGGGAGTGATGCGCGGATCGGGGCGGCGGTGCGGAAGCTCGGCCGCATGAGGTGCCTCGTCGGCGGCGGCGTCCAGGACAGCCCGCGCGCAGCGGCCAAGAGGGTATCGCCGGCGTCGTGGCGGCTGGACACCGCCGCTGCGGCGGAGGCGGACGCGGACGCCGGGGGAGCGGCGGCGGCGGCCAAGGGGCCGAGGCTCGTCTTCAGGCCGCCGGACGTCATGGAGACGGTGCACGAGGTGGCCATTTACATCCACCGCTTCCACAACCTCGATCTGTTCCAGCAAGGGTGAGAATTGCTCGTTTTTTTTCCCTCCTCGCGAAAACTTTTCTCGGGTTTAGTTTCTTTACTGCCTTTTAGGGAGAACATGTTTTTAGAGAGAAACATGTAAAAGGTCCGAGTGCTTTGAGGTAAAGGGTACGACCACTACGCATTCCTAGGCTAAATGTTTGGATTTACTCGAGCATTTCGGCTTGCCTTTCCCTTGTCTTTCTCGTTCGGTCGGTTGTTTCCAGGCATTTGTCCTCGCAGATGAGGAATTCTGGTTTTACCAATGATTTTGTTTCCCCTTACTGGCTTACTGCAACTTGTCCGTGAGTTATGTGCAGACAATTCCCTCATGCGAAGCCTTTTTGTCACTTGTCTGTGAAGTGTACACATTTGCCGTTTATTTTTCTCTCTCGTGAGATGAATTTTGTATTATGTGCAGATGGTATCAGATGAAGATTAGTGCAATGTGGGAGGAAGGTGGCAATAAAGCACCTGCTTCGCCTGCCAGGGTCGTGCAATATGAAGGTGTGCATCTCTCTGGGCACTGAATAGCGTGGTTTGATGTTCTGGTCTCATATCTATAATTTTCAAGATGTCTTGCATTGGAAGCGAATGTTCTGATTGGTACATGTGGTAGCATGCAGTTGGTAACTGCTTGATTGTTGTCTGTAGTAGTACCAGATCGAGATCCTATCTGGACCATGTGATACTGAAACCAGAAACTTACCTATTTACACGAGTATACGTTACACGGGAGTATACGTTATGATTTTTCAGAGGTACCCTGCGTCTAGAGACTACCAGACCATCTTTGTTTCCATCAAATTCTACTTTGATAACATCAACAAGTTTTTCGCACAGCTGGATATGGAACATAACTGTGCAAGCATGTCATAAAAAATATCCCCTTGTTTCTATACTTGCCATGTGTTACTTGGAGTATATCTAACAATCCCAATAGTTTTGTAAATGCTATATTCCTTTCAATGTCACCTCAATAGTCAAATTGTGCAAGCTCAAGGATACATTTCCCTTTCATCTTAAAGTGTTGATGATGAACTACTGAAAAGTGAAAACACAACTAAAGTATGACCATGAGGGAGCTCCTGTCAAACTTTTTGCTATGGTACTTATATGAGAAAAATGTGGATACATTTGCACTGGATCATCTCTTAACTTGTTTGAAAATGTTGTAGTGATTATTTTTCTGCCTTCCCCAGATCCCTTTTTGTTGTAAATTAAAGGGGATTTTGGTTGCTATTGATCCTTTTAAGTCAGCTGTAGTTGTCAATCTTTTAGCTAATAGATAATGACATGGTAGGTGGATTGTGCAGCTTCTGATCTTGGTGCGGATGATGCATTGGGCATTTGGAAAATAGATGACGTCGACAATAGCTTCCACACACAGCCATTTCGGATCAAGTATGCCAGACAAGATATCTATCTATCGGTTATGGTGTCTTTCAATATATTCAACAATGAAGAGGAGGTTGGTATTTTGACATGTCACCTTTGTATTTGAATTAAAATTACTGTACCCTTATTACAGTCTGGTATATTTGTTCAAGGGTCCAGCAGCTTCAGCTGTGATGTTGAAGTTTGAGCTGATATATGCCCCAACACTAGAAAATGGGTGAGTAGACACTTTACCACTTGTGCTGTCTCTTCCAAGACTTTCTGCATACTTCAGTGCACGTGTATGTACAAATTTCATTTTGCAATACTGACTATGCTTTTGCTTAGGTCTGAGCTTCAAGCTTCTAGTGTCACATCTTCAGCAGCTGTGCATGAATTTAGGATCCCACGCAGAGCGCTCCTGGGTCTACACTCCTACTGTCCAGTTCACTTTGATGCATTCCATTCTGTGCTTGTTGATCTGACATTACACATAGTGTACCTGAAAGCTGGTGCAATTAAATCATCATTGAAGGTACACAGGTTTGTGAAGCTTTAGCTTTAATGTTATTTGAAAATGGCGGTCCAATGCATGCTTGTTTGACATTTGAACCACCCAACAACTTGGATATTATGAATAACCTCTGTCATGCCCATATAAAACTGTGCATTGGGATGCTTAGCTCAAAATCTAGTGCTATTCCAGATCTAAGCACTTAGAGTTTGAATGCACAAATAGAAATAATATTTTTGTAAAACTCCCAGCACAACTCTTGTGGGATGGGATGGGATGGGAACACGTACTGGCTGCAGAGATGTAACTCTGAACCTTTTTAACAATCTTGCAATGCTCAGGAGTTGTTTGAAGTAAATGTCAGATTAAACTCTACAGGTTGAAATTTATTTTAATGGTCCTTTTTTTTTTCTTGAAAACACAAGTGAACTGCATTTCTTTGTACTAAGAACTAAGAAGGGAGTCATCAGTTAGAGACTTCATTAGTTTATTTGCTTGTATAGCTGTTTTTATTATGTATCGGCAATCATGTATTCCCTCCTTTTTCTGAATTGTATATTGTTTTAGATTTTTCCTAAGTCAAACCCATCTTTGACTTATTTTTTTAGAAAAATATATTAACATCTACCATATCAAGTAAATGCACTATCAAAATATATTTATGTTGTAGATTTCTGTGCATTTTTCTATAAACTTAGTCAAAGTTAGAGAAATTTGACTAGGAAAAGCAATAATGACTTACAATTTAGAATGGATGGGCATTTATTTCCCAATAATTAGATCCTGCAGTGGTTGATTGTCATGTTTCTATTGTCTTGAACGTTGAGTAAAGTGGCATTTTATTTGCAGGTACCAGACCAAGGTTTAGGTCCTACATCATATCACATTGTTAAAGCGTTATTAACTTCTAGAAAAATGTTGCTTGAAGAACTGAACAAAATAAGTGTTGCTATTGGTAAGACAGTAGAGGATTTAGATGTTGCTGAATTGAATCTTGGTAAATATGAGTCATTTAATCCATCAAAATCTGGACTATCCAATTCTAGTAAACTGTTCCCTGCAACTGGCAAGGGTGTGGGACAGTTGGCTGGAATTTTGCATGAACACTTGGAGGTATTCTTCATTTTATGCTTATGATCATCTCAGAATTTATTAATGACAAGAAAGTTGTGGATTTGAAATGTGTTACTTCTTGCTTCTGCAGAGATCCAACGACATGGTTAATGGTACAGATGATTCTATGCTGTATACTCTTCCCCAGGAAGAGCTGTTTGAACTGTTCCTAACTCTGAGTGGACAGCTTTCACTTCTATGGAATGCATTCTTGAAATTTCATAGGCAAGTGTTCATTGATTTTATCATGTACTTAAAGCTATCATACATGCTATGTTTGCCATGTCCATTAATGTTCTCTTGATCTTACATGCTATGTTTGCCATGTCCATTAATGTTCTCTTAATCTATTCAGGCTAAATAAAACAAAGATATTGGACTACTTGCACGATGCTTGGGCTATTGACAGGAAGGCAGAATGGTCAATATGGACTGTTTACTTGAAAACTGAGATCCCTCATCGCTATCTGCGGAGTATGACAGAGGACTCTTCTCACCGTTATTCCCTTCTTAGAGTTTCTGGCTCAAGGAAGTTCCATGACGATGTAATTGCCCGTGCCAAGTTGTATTCATAACTAGTGTTTTATCACTCCTATGTCCTATCTCCGTTTAACATTCTATATATGTGTGCAGCCTGTACAGAACTCTGCTTCACGGGCAGAAAAACAAAGGAAAAGCATAGCACAAATGAAGGTTTGACACTGTTCTGTTCTTTAAGAATAGTTGACTGCAAAACTTGCCTCTGAAACATGTACTGATTTGAGGCATTTTGCAGATCGATACACAGTCTGTTCAAGATATGCATATATATGCTGATCCTTCACGTGTTCCTGTTGTTCTTATAGAACAACATGTCATGGTTGTTCCACAGCATAGTTCCAGCAAGGATCTGGCTTCGAATGCTTCTGAACAAAAGGATACTATTGTGCTACCTAAACTCCAAGGAGAGTCTCTGGTAGCCAAAAGTAGTGCTGGTAAAAAAAGTGGTCGCATCTTGCGAGCGGTCATTTTTGTGCATGGTTTTCAGGCAAGCTCCGTTCATCTCTTTTATGTTTGAACTGAGTTACAAGTACTACTTATCTGAACCTTACTCTGATTTAAATAAACAGGGTCACCATTTGGATTTACGTCTTGTTAGAAACCAATGGCTTCAATTGGATCCTGGAGCTGATTGCCTAATGTCTGAGGCTAATGAAGATAAAACATCTGGAGACTTCAAAGAAATGGGGAGCCGGTTGGCTGGGGAGGTAGTTGCCTTCCTGAAGAAAAAAATGGATAAGCTTTCTAGATATGGAGGCTGCAAAGAGCTGAAGTTAAGTTTTGTTGGCCATTCCATTGGGAACATCATCATTAGAAGTGCCCTGGCAGGTCTCTTCCAACTTTCCTAGCAAATCCTTTCAAGAATCTGATAGATATATTACTGATTTTTCTCCCATCTTAACAGAACCTGCATTGCAACCTTACTTGAAGAACCTCTACACTTACATGTCAATATCAGGGCCTCACTTGGGTTACTGGTACAGTTCAAATTCTTTGTTCAATTCGGGACTGTGGCTGCTGAAAAAGCTCAAGGGTGCGCAATGCATCCATCAACTAACTTTCAGTGATGATCAAGACCCCCAGAACACGTACTTTTATAAGCTTTGCAAGGTACAAAGTCTCTGCTTTGTAGTAATTTAGGCCATTCAACTTGTTGCTGATTTCTGCCAGATTTTATTTACATAAAATGAATTTAAGTTTAACTATTACTGTTTTTGTTGGTACAGTTGAAAACATTGGAGAACTTCAAAAATATCATACTGTTATCATCACCACAGGTTATTCCCTTTTCTCATCTCGAATAGTAATTTACTTGTAGAATTTGTTCTGCTACAGTAAACTATTTGGCCTCTACAGTCCTTATTATAGCATGTCATGACTTGTGAGCAATGCACATCCTTTTGTTCTTCCAGGATGGCTATGTACCATATCATTCAGCTAGAATCGAGCTCTGCCCAGCTGCGTCTGCGGACATCTCAAAGAAAGGTGAAGTCTTCACAGAAATGCTCAACAACTGCTTGGATCAGATCCGTGCTCCCTCATCCGACACCCGGACATTCATGCGCTGTGATGTGAATTTCGACCAGTCCAACCAAGGACGAAGCCTGAACACCATGATTGGCAGAGCAGCCCACATCGAGTTCCTGGAGACTGACCTCTACGCCAAGTTCATCATGTGGTCCTTCCCTGAGCTGTTCCGATAACGACGACCTTTGTAATACTGCCACACACCAAACCAACAGCACACACTACTGAGTACTGACCAGGCAAGGAAAATTAAAGCTTGCATAAAGGTTCCCACCAGAATCCAACACCAAGACAGGCAGGTAGCACTGTAAAGATGATCCTAGAAGCAATGATTTTTCCAGCTTGCTAGATCCTATTCTGTATAAATAGTTGATTCTTTTTTCATTCCATTCATAGTGCTGTAGATGTACACCCTTGCTGTGATTTTATTAATCCTTGTCGTCTGGTGTATTTAACACTTAAGTTTAGGAGATGCGCTGACAATCAGTGGGCTTATGTCCAAATAAGCCTTTTTTTAAGTTTGATTTTTAGTCAGCTTCGTTTTTGTGAATGCTGTAAAAATTCTGCAACCTGCTTTGTACTGTACACGCAGCACCGTTGTTCGCTTCAGCTGAAAAGCAGTTTCAGCTTATTAGCCAATAGTACTTTCTTATCATAGAGAATCAGTTGTTGCAACTGTATTTTGGCTTATCAGCCGGCTTATAAGTTCTGCTTTGTCTATTACTAAATCTGGATGGTCCTGCTGTTTCTGTTTGGTGAAATTGCTGTACGTAGGAATATTTGTTCTGGCATCCTGCCATAGCTGGATCTGCATGTGCTTCTGAAACTGTTTCCTCATGCCGTCCTTGTCCTTGTCTGTTACTGTGCTCGTGTCAGTGCTGCGTAGTGCGTGACATGCTGGCTTTTCCGGTGACAGCCGAGACCACCATGACCTGGTGTCTGGTGTGGGATGTTGGCTGCACGTCTGAACCCTTGTCCAGAACAGCAACTCGGGTATGCGGTTGACCGTTGAAAAGCCGAGGTGGTTTGTTTGATCCTTTCAGCGCCCGGTCAAGGCGACGAACGGTGGAAGACTCCGCAGCCGAGCCCGGTCGTCGTGCCGACCTCCGGCGACCGGTGATGTGAGAGCGAGCGGTGCCGCGGGGCCCTGTCTGTCGCCGCCGACGGAAACGTGACGCGAGGGAAGGGGACCGCGGGTCGGGTCGCCATTACGGCGACCAACAGTAGCCGCCGGCCGGCCAGCCCGGGCGGGGACGGGGAGAGCGACGGCATGTTGCTGTTGTTGCAGCACCAGCTGGGCGAGAGAGCCTACCTCTGCTCTGACCAAGAACCATTCTGCAAGGGTCCCCGGAGGACAGCTCACGGCGGCAAATGCTGAATTGGCTGATGATGCCCAAACGAAACAGATGCCTTCTTCCTTCTCCCATGTCACCCATTCGTTGTGCATGCACATCCATGACTCACGAGTCACAACGCTGCTGCCGGGTAAGGTAATAATAATAAAGCACCCAAGAATGTGAGACAAGAGCAATAATGAGTAGTTAGAAAGTGTTTGACAGTCGGCGGATGATAATGGTGGATTCCAGCTGCATTTCAACAGAACTCACAATGACGACGACATTTCCCAAGTTTCTGCTAAACTACTACAGGTGTCAAATCTAGCAGAAACCAAAGATTACCGGGCCGTGAATGCTGCAATCAGCAAACGTTGTGATTGGACATCTCGGAGTGCCCAACGAAAGGAAAAATGGCAGCTGCATTTTAGGCCCAGCGAGAGACGGCTGATGCTGGTTCAACGCTTGTTCAGGGCATATCAATGGTTTCTCCTTGCTTTTCATTAGAGTGTAACGGAGTATAACAGAAAACAAGCCTATTGATTCATTGTGAACCCAATAAAACATAATTTCCCGAACATGGCAAAAAAAAAAATTCAAAATATGCTCATAGCAACTTTTCAAATTCGAATCACACAGAACATGTGTGACAGCGTGTACTTTCAGAAAGCAAAACATAGGAACGATACCGAACTGTAACCGGATCACAAAAAGATCTTGTAAAACTCTAGTAACAAGTCAACCATGGCCAACAAAAATTGGATTGATGAAATATTATATATATACCAAAATGCAGCATCAAAAACATGGGAACTAAGCAGCCATCTTTACATCACGATGGCCACATTCAAATCCCTTCTTTACAAGAAGATTACAGATATACGTACTCATCAATATGACCAGAACACAAACGAGCAATCCAAGAAGCAAGAAAAGCTACCTAGGGTCGCCACATTGCCCAATTGCAGGCAGGATTTCGATCGGCGGGCAGGCGGGCGGGCGAATCGATCAGTCGGCATTGTGCATGGATGAATCGAGGCCATCGACGCGGCTGCGCACAATGCGGTGGAACACCTCGCGCACCAGCTTCTCCAGCGGCTCCAGGCCGTCCCTCATGGCTTCGCAGACGGCGGCGAGCTCCGCGGCCGCCTCCCGCACGTCGTTCTCCCTGTCGCCGAAGAGCGGGATGGGGGCGGCGTCGATCGCCTCGGCGAGCTTCTGCGTGGACTTCTCGAGCGAGTGGATCTCCTTGAGCAGGCCGCAGGAATGGCGCCTGTCCTTGCGCTTGCCCTCCTCGGCGAGGCGCTCCTGCAGGGCTAGGAGCGGCGGCGCCCAGGGGAACGACGCGCGCGGCGGGGCCGCCGGCAGGTGGTGCGTCTGCAGCGCGTTGCCGCGGTCCGGGCACGGGACGGCGGCGACGAGCGCCCAGGCGGTGAGGTGGAGCACGCAGCCCATGGAGTAGACAGGGGCGGCGAGCCCGGCCTCGTGCGCGCGCGGCGCGGCGAGTCCCGCCCCGATGGCCTGCAGCTGGCGCGAGGCGGACCAGGTGCGCGACACGCTCCAGGACAGGGAGCGGAAGTGGGCGGCGGAGTTGGAGGCGGCGGCGGCGGCGCCCGCGGTGCGCGACGGGGAGGCCCGCGCGCGGCCGAAGGAGCGGTTGCGGTGGGAGGAGAGGAAGGAGGCGACGCCGCCGGCGCCCGACGCGGCGGAGGCGTCGTCGACGAGGAGCGCGGTGAGGTCGGTGAGCGCCTTGCGCGCGCGGCGGAGCTGGCCCTCGTGGACCTCCCCGGGCGCGCGCAGCGCGGACGCCGCGATGTCGGCGAGCCGCTCCCAGCGGCGGACCTGGTCCACGCCGTCGCGCGCCGCGTTGCAGACGTCCAGCGCCTTGACGGCGCGCTCGTGGAACTCGGCCACCATCCGCTCGGCGGCCGCGGGGAGCTGCGCCCCGGCGCGGCGCCGCGCCTGCGCCACCACGACGCGGAACTCCTCCTGGCACAGCACGAACGCCTCGAGCAGGCGGCGGATCCACGCGGCGGAGAGGAACTCCTCGCCCGTGCCCGCCGCCGCGGCGGCGGAGGCGTCGGCACCGGCGGTTCCAGTCTCCGCGGCGGGCAGCAGCTCCGCGAGCGTGGACGCCACGTGGCGCTGGAACGCCTCGACGTCGGCCTCCTCGCCCGACGGCATGGTGGTGGTGTCCCTGCGCAGCGACAGCAGCGAGCGGCCGAAGGAGAAGGGCGAGGAGGTGGAGCCCTGGTAGTCCGTCACCGGCATCGCCCGGCCTCCGTCCGGCGATCCTGCTCGCCGCCGGCCCGGAGCGGATCTCGTCTGTCTCTCTCGCCTTGGGCTTGGCAAGCGGGCAAGAGGGCGGGCTTCGCGGGCTGTGGGGTGCGCGCCCGCTAGTGGCGTGGCGTGGCGCGGGCGAGGGGGAGGCGGAGGGCGATGTGGATGTGTGGGGGGATGGCCTCGAGGAGAGGAGAGGACGATGGGGAAGGGGTGGTGGGGAGGTTTTATATGAGGCCGCGAGATTAGGGGGTGATTAGTTAAAATAAGCGGAATGATTAGTTAATTTTAGGAGAGGGGAGAGACGTGTGGTGCGATGCTTGCAAATGGAAGGGGAGGGGACTGCTTCTTGCTTTGTTTATTTATAGCCTCTGGTTTGCTTTGCTGCTGAAAATTCCTCTTCTGGGTTTTGGGAGGAATGTTTTTGTTCTTGGCGTGCATATGGCTTATCCTTCACGTTTTTGTGTGTTTGTTTTGCCATTCAGTCCTTGTAAAAGATTTCCAATTGAAAATAGGTCCAAATTTGGCAATGTGCTGTATAGCATGTACTAGCTCAATTACCATTAGCTTACATGTGTAGTATTAGTATTTTTTTTCTCTCTCATTTTGTTTGGTCGGGGCATCATACAGATATTAAGACATGTGGTATCTCATGTGAGATTGTGCTGTTATTGGCTGCAGCTATTGAACTGGTTGATCTCACGTCGTTGACAACATGTGTTTGCGCTTCCTTGCTTCCAACTATAATAGTACCAAATTTTACATTTTGGGAAAACTATTATTGATCAACTGGGTACAAAAACCGAACAAAAATACACTACTAATATTAGGAGGACGTAATTTTTTATTTATTAAAAACAAACCAGGAAAAAGTAGTGTGTTTCTAAAGTACTCCCATCCAACATAAATATTCATCTCGCTTCTCATGACTAACTTCATACAAAAATGTACTAGTGTACTGCACGATGTATAATATTGTATTAGATTGCGCGTAGAGTATGTAATCAAATAAAAAAATATGGTATGGGTTTTTGTCATTATTTTTTAGAGTCCGTTCGATTATCTCCGCTCCGAGTCGTTTCTGGCCAGAACTATCCTGACACTATTTAGGGCTTGTTTGGGTAAGGATAGAGATAGAGATAAAAATCATTTATCCCACCCTCTAAAAAATCTCAGTCATCCATTTTTTACATCACATTTAATCCTAGCCGTTCATCTATTTACATATCCTTATCTCATCTCTCATTTCCTATTATTTAAATAGACCCTTAGATTACTGAAGGAAGCTCGGCTAAAAATCATCCCCAACCCCAACTGAACGAGGCCTTAAGAAGCTAGTATAGACTTATCTATTTCAATCATGATTCTCTTTTTCTATGTATAAATCTCGGTGCTGTCTCTTGGGAGACAGAAAAAATATCACCGAGTCTAAAAAATGGCTTAGAATGGTTGGCTCTCTTAGAGGAGCATGCACATCAGAGATGCTTATTGAAAGCTTTTTGTTTTCTCTACAAATTGATGCCTAGAAAAGTGAGTTACTCGGTTGGATCCCCAATCCAAAAGGATGGAAGGAATTTAAGTGGAATTTCGACTATAGAGAAGCAAGAGAACAAAATCCTACCCCAAGTGATGTGATGGCAGCGCGATTAGTAGTAATAACAAAGCCCAAAAAGGCGCGGTTGCCACGAGTGATGCTGGCGCTAAAACAAACCGTGTGAGCTGGTTGGGGGCAGTACAAAACCGAGTTCCCTTTTTTAACAAACGAGTACGAGTACAAAACCGAGTTAAACGCGGACACGGCCGCCCCGAGGCCGAGCAGGAAGCAGGCACACGCGGCAGCGACGCGCCGTGGACGCGCTGCTCCTGACGCGTGGGACCCGCCGGACCCCGATGACCCCCGACCCGCGCGGGACCAGGGACCTGGTCCCCCACCCCCTCCGCCTCCTCCTCTGGGGCCGGGCCCCACGCATCACGGGAGCGGACGCTTCCGCCGCTTCCAGAAGGCCAGCAGCCCACGCGCGGTGCACCAGGAAATTTTTTTTTTCTTCGACGGACGGGAATGCCCTCCTCCTCCTCCGCCTCGGCCGCTGGACGCGAGCGGGGCAGGGGCAGTTCCGGGGCAAGAGCGACGGGGCGATTGGCGCCCGAGCTTTGACTCGTGTGTGGGCCCGCGCCGCCCGCTGCACGGGACGGGTGGTGAGGGGCAGTTATGTCAGTTGAAACCGTCTCGCCGCCGGCAGGCACGTGGCTGTTGCGTGCGTGTACGGACGGGCACTCCGCGGCTGCAGCTTGTGTGTCCCCCTCCTGTGTCTCGATCTGTGTCTCTCAATCTATAGACGGAATCCGTAACTTCTTCGTTAGATGGGCCCTACTTACTTTTTACGTCCACACCGGGCCATAAGAAAATGGAATCGCCGTCAGCCGATCCATCTCCCCTAATCGCACGGCGGAGAGGAAAGCGCCACCGGTCGAGCTCGAAGGCCGCGGCCCCTTCGTCGTTGTTGCCGTGCACACCGTCGGTGGAGATGTCCCGGATGACAACCTTGGTGACCCCATTTCTAGGTGGATCCCAGTTTAACAAAGTGTTCGTAGGTCAATGGGCACCCGCGGGTGGAATTTATTATGACGACGGCGGCGATGAACCGCAGCACGGCTGCCTTCTTGACGAGCAGATCAACTTGACCTCGGAGAAGACGACGAGGGTGAAGTAGAGCGCGAAGCAGGTCCTCGACGCCGGCGCCGAGCGGGAGCTCGCGCTTGTGGACGTGCGTGGTGGTAATCGCCGAGGGGGATCACGTGGACCCAAAGGGCGCGCCTCAACGCGGCCACCACCGAGCTCCTCGAGACGATGTACGCCAGCACACGAGAAAAGAAATGGGTCCGCCATGGTCAAGCTGTAGCACAGCACCGTCACCGGCTGCAAACCCGAGCATGGTCGCGACTCGCGAGCACCATAGTGATGTCGACTCAAACAGCTGAAATCGAAACCCACAGGCCCAGAATCGAGATCCTGGCAACCGAAATCAAAATACACAACTAGAATCTAGGTTCCAGTAAATCACAATTAGAAGGTCCTCACGCCATAGACCAGCAGAGTAGCAGACCGGACTGGCTTCGCTTTCGAGGTTCGAGCGGAGGGGAAAATGAAGTTGTAACGTGGGAGACGTACGAACTGACGGTTCCGTTTTCTTCTGGCAAGGGGCGTGGACGGGAAAAGTAGGAGAAACTGAGGGGCCTCCACGTGTACGGGGACACAGTTAGGCACACAGGAACGGGGACACAGAAGCTGCAGCCGCACTCCGCTGGCTTCGTCCCCTTCTTCACTCCCGTGTTGCGGGTCCCACGTGGTGGTGGCGGCTCCTCTTGGCCTGGCTGGGTCTGCCGCTGTCAGCGGCGAGCGAGCTCTGAGACAGAGAGAGACGAGACGAGACGAGACGAGAGCGGTCGATCGTTTTTGTGTCCTGACACTGACACCGGTTCAACGAACGTGAAGTCGCTGGTATTCTTTCTTCTTCTTTTTTCAATCACCAACTTAGCCGATCTCGTAATTTTGTTTTACCATTAGGAGGGTAGCTGGTACTACAGATAACTTCTCTCTGAGTTCCATAGAATTCAGCTGTTCTACTTGTTTCTGCCCACAAAACAAAAGCATGATTACAAGATTTGTATCGGTCAAAATAGTTTAAACTTCATCGAGTTTGTAGTCAATGGGATTAATATTTATATCTTTTATAGAATTTATTATGACAAAATTATATGTTAAATAAGTAATCTAAAAGATACTTACGTGTTGTTCATATAGCTTTAGTCAAACTGCCTTGACTCATCGAAAAGCAAGAGTATATCGCTTTCTTTTGTGGACTTAAAAGTACTCTATAAACTCTAGATTTTTATAGAGCTGCTCTACGGTGAAGTTTGTGGAGCAGTTTCAAACATCTGCGAGTTAAGAGAAAAAATAAAAATAAAAACCTATCGTACCTGCATGTAAACTCCACCAAAAACATTTTTCACCTGCTCCACGCCAGAATCGCTTATCAATCAAAGAGTAATAATAAATATAGCTTGAAATCAAGTGATTTTTTTTACTAAACTGTCCATAACATCTGATGATAGCACGAGATGTGGACGCCGCGCCCCTGGTGGACACGCACGGGTGGAACGAAGAAACCATCTCTACACCTGGTGGGCAGTGAGACATACTACTGGCAAATATATACTACTCAAATATATACTACTCCCATATGTAGTAGTATAAATAATACCTTCATACTAGATCATTTGATTTGGTTAATTGTTAATTAAAAGCAACGGTTCACGAAACAAAACCAAACACAAAACTACCTGTTGATCGATGCCAATGGTGATGCAGCCAATACTTTTTCTTACAAGAGACCCCACTCATCATTCCCTAATAAATGGTTAAATATACTACTACTACTACTAGCAGTAGCGAACAACGATCAACGGCGGCCTCAGCTCCTTCACCCTGCCGGTCAATGGAGCAGTATCCGGTTTCCGGCCGGCCGCACGCAACAAGTAGTAGTCCTGGGAGTCAGTGGGCCCGCCGACTCAGACTGGCCACGTCGGCAGGCCGCCGTCCTCGGAGACACGTGGCGCCAAGATCTCTCCATGTGGGTCCCGGGTCCACGTCGACACCGCTCATTGGCTGCCTGCTCGTGCCGACGTGTCACTGACGGCGACCGGCGGGCCGGGAAGGAGACCAGTCACGGTCATGGAGGCCTTTCCTGATGACCTTGACGTGGCTGAAGTGCATTCATGCGTTATGCATGCATCCTGTTCCTTGGGATTATCCAATTACTACCAAGCTACAATCCAATGTTAATATAATATAATAACCTCGGGCCCAGCAGCTTTCGTGAGCTTATTAGCATATGTACTAGTATTATATTGCTGGCACAAGTAATAAAAGGGATGAAAAGTTAGTCAAGGATTCAAAGTGAACAAACATGGATATATATATTATATACAAATACAAAATATCCACCACCTGGTCCCTGTGAATGTGATGCTGCCAGATCAGGATTCCTTGTTATATCTGGCTCCCATCGATTCCTGTCGCATGACAGACAGATTTGAACAAACATTTTTTTAGATGGCCACTCAACAGGCAGAAAAACACCTACTCTAAGGAATTTCCGATTTTTTATTTATTCGAAATCTGATTAGTTCTGTAATCATTGTTCTAGACTTTTTTCATGTTTCATGTGTAGCTGGTATCCCCAGCAGAAGTTTGTATCTGAATCCTTGCTTTTTATAAGCAGAGGTTTTTCCTCGTTTCAAAAAAAAAAAGTTTGCCGGCCAGAGACGCCCCACAATATTTACCGGGTTATCTCCAAAAAATAATTTTATGCAAAAAACTAGATCCAATGGGACAACTTTCCGATGATATTAATTATGATCTACTAATCGATTATATTTAATATTTATAAAAAATTGTACATTAATTTGGTTTTCCAGATGAGAGGCGTTCAAAAAGAAAGAATAATCCTCCAGACACAAGCATGTGTCATGGCATATAGTGAGAAGTATTTCATATTTTACTATACTACAGAAACTACTAAAATTTGAGGTAGCAGAAAAAGACTGCCCATGGAATACCAACACTGGTGATGGACAACCATCTAAAACCGCCGTGTTAACCAATTTATCAAGAAAAATGAGCGTGCAGATTGGGCGCACAAACACCCTGCAGCAAAGAAGGCAAAAACAGGAGGTGGGTCTGTCTAGCCAGATGTGGTTGTGGTACCCAATGCTAACACACCACAATTATTAAGGCCTAATCTGAGTAAATGAACTTGATTCACCAGCCTCGCTGGTTGATGCTTGTAGCCGCCGTTGGTATCAGCCATAGCGCCATAAACAAGCTTCGTTATGTTGCAAAAAAAGAAAGTTACTCTGTTGGATAACTCCTGGAGTTCCGTAGCTTCTTATCATACGTTGTCAGACTAATGAGATTATAGCCACAAAAAGTGAACCTTTGCTGGGTATGTGATGGCCAAGCAAGGACCATGGTACATTTCACAAAGATATCAGGCTGACAGCTTCAATCTGAGGCAAAGAGAAGCGAGCCGACATTTTTGCACATGACAGCAGATGTTCAATTGTGCAACTTTGAGCCCCGTGCTTTTTGCAGACTGCCCAAGACGCTCTCAACTAGCTTATCTGGCTCACTATCTTCCCGGAGTCTGAGACAAAAGAATACTGCTTATGGGATAGTTTTGAAGACGTTTGAGCCTTTCCGGAGGCCATACTGCCAAGATTGCCTGGGCTGCCTCTAGAACAGTCCACCAGCCCATCAATGTCTTGAGGTTTCTTGCTAGAGCCATCATCCTTGCTACTGCTCCAAGAACCAATGATTTGGAGAAGCGAGCTCTGCTGCTCAGAATTTCTTCTAGGCTGCGGATCTTTTACACTGTCAGTATCTGAGAATTCATCATCTGAAGGAGTGGGAGGACAATAGCACATTTCCTTGTTCATCCCTGCTGCAGCAGCAGCAGTTTCAGTAGTGGCAGATACAGGACCAAGCTCCTCCCAGATCAAGTCATCGCCACTGCTTCGGTTTCCATTTTCCTTGCTGCCAGCCCAGCCATTCCCGTGTTCTGAGGGCACAACCCTTGGGAATTTTACCCTTGCATCAGGCATAATTTGCAACAGTGATTCAAGGTCCGGATACCCAAGCTTCCGGTGTTCAAGCTCATATCCATACTTCTGAGTAAAACGACGCTTGAAAATCGCAATGTTGAATCCATATTCACACTCAGAAAGAAGCTCCTTCAACAACTTGTGACAATCTGATAATATCTCCTCCCTAGTGAGAGACTTGCTTTTCCTGCTGTTATCATCAACATACTTGCCCTTTTGTGGCTTCCCACTTGAAAAAATGTAACTAAGACCATTGGATTTGCTGGAATTCGACGGAACACATTTTCTCTTGCGAGGGAGGGTAAGACGGAATGGGAAAAGTCTGGAAGAAGTTTCTTCAATCCATTTCTTTTCGGAAATTAACAAATGTACCAGATGATGCATATCTTTCTCAAGGAGGCCTTTCAAAGGCCAACAATTTAACTTCCGCAATCCATGTGCCAATTCCTCCCTGTCCAAGAAAAGGGATAATATAATAACTGCTCTCTATTAAAAAAAAAAGGCAAACATAATCCTGCATATCATCTCATAAATCATTTTTACTTGCAGAAGAAAACAGATAGAAGGATTATTATATGATGAGCGATGAGTAATCATAAGTTTCAAAATGTGAGGTGATGCTGAGTTTACTAAGTTTTAGTGACACATAATGAGATCAGTATATGGACCTCATTTATATTGTTCTCTTCCTGCATCTTTAAAACATATCTTATGCAACAAAACAATCACTGTTGAAAGTAAGAGATAACTGCAAAAGAAGATTTGATTTGCAATGATATTAGTTCTGTGGTTTGCTCTAATATCAGTTCTGGACATGACATGCTCAGCATAAGTGATAGACAGGGTTATGAGTGTTCCATCTGCTATAGACATGAGGAACAATATAGAAGTCATCGTCCTAGTAACATGCTCCAGGTAACTACAAATACACAACACAATCAAAGACAAATTGCAAAATCGTGCCTTGCAGGTACGCCCTCCATCCCAAATTATATGCACATACAAAAAGTAATATCAATATCTGTATCTCAAAATAAGTCTATCTATGAAACTATATTCTATGATCAATCTAATGATACTTATTACAAATATTAGTATTTTTTTACATATATCTTGTCTAACTTAAAAAAGTTTGACTCCTCGGTAGTATTAGTACATTTTTGCATATATTTGGTCTAACTTCAAAAAGTTTAACTCCTTGTTAAGTGAAATGTGCACTTATTTTGGGATGGATGGAGTATCTGTCTACAAAACCTCTATCAAACAATCTATAGAATGAATTGGACCATTGCCATTTACTAGCAAAAGTGCAGAGTTGAGAGTAATTTCTTCTCATCAGTTGATGCTTAGTTGATTACTACATCTATTCATTACCACTAGCATAAAAAATGAAAACAGCAAATTTGTATTGCATTTACCATGAGTCTGGCTTAAAATTTGAAGTTTGAATTCAAGATCTAAGTCACAACAGCTCTTCTTAAAAAATTAGATCAACAGATAGCCGAAAGGCATGAGTTAAATCAACAGGTGAAAAAGACTACCTTGTCTTTGCTTTTAAAACAACCTCAGACCCAAGAGGTTCTGATAACTGTTGCTCCAAAACAGCCCACAAGTCAGGTTTTGTAAATATTTCATGAACTACTGGCTGGGCACTTCCATAAGGTGGACCATTTGAAGATTCAAAATCTTCAATAGAGTCAGTCTTTGGTTCATCAGTGGCATTTATGTTGGTCGTAATACTTTCTGCATCTGATTTTCCAAATGCCCACCACCTTGAAGCCCAGTTAAACAGGCCCCCATTCATTTCAGAAATATCATCCTTTTTTCCAGATTTACTCATGGAAACAGTGACAGGTTTTCTGCATGGATCTGGGTTTTCCGGAATTGATGGATCTCTCTTTATTTTTTCAGAACGATCATCACCTAATGAAATTGATAAATTATCACTTACTGCTGCCATGCTCTCAGTACCATCTGGGTGGTCATTTTTGGAAGAGGTCTTATGGATCCTTGTCAAAAGCTTTATACGGTGATCACCATTACACTCTTCCAAAGGAGTTTGCAAATCATCAATCACTTCAGCAGAAGTGCTTTCACAATTTTGAGAACCCTCAGACTTAACATTCTCAGGGCCATTCCACATTGTCCAGATCCTTTTAAAGAATCCATCTTCGTTAGCAGCATTTTCCACCCCTGAGGAAGAGGGAGTTCCAGGGGTAGTCATTTCATCAACCTTCCCTGTTCTTTGCTGGTGACTCTGTCGACCCACTCACATCAGCCAGTGGGCACTCATTTTGGTCCTCAGATAGCCCATTTGATGGGGAAGGTAAGACAGAAAATGTAGGTGGGTGTTCACTTAGTGTCTCTGTGAAGCTTCTGCTCTGGTCAATGCTACGAGAAGAACCTACTGTATGCTTCCTATTAGTGTGTGCTGTCCCAGTTGGGCTATTCTCGCTGACATTACATTGAGCTGAGCTAAGGGTCTCAGTACATCCATCATCAGGCTGCAGCAATCTTCTGTTGACAGCAATTGCACATGCTTCTCCCCCACCATTTTTAATACCCACTAATTCAACAATATCTGGCATTGATTGGAGAAGGGAAGAGAATTTCTTGTGGCCAAAAAAATTTGGACCAAGAGAAATTTTCTTCGCAACCTCTGCCCGGAGTACTGAAAGGTTGATCATCTCAGGATATGAAGGTAGTGCCTCCAGAATTGCATTTTTTACATATTTAGGAACTGAGCTAGGCTTGGTATCAGATGGTACTGAACAATGCTGGGACTCAGATGGTACCTTGATGGGTTTCTCTGATTCCTTCTCCAGGAAGGGGTCATTGAGGTCTCTGTCACCAGGCTGCAGAAGGTTTTTGTTGGCAGGAATTGCACATGGTTCGTTTTCACCATTTTGAGGACCTACTAATTTAACAACATCTGGCATTGATTCAAGAAGGCAAGAGAATTTCTTGTGGCCGAAAAAATCTGCACCCAGATCAATTTTGTTCTTTATAAGCTGTAATCGAAGAGATGAGATCCTCATCCCTTCAGGATATGAATCTAGCACCTCCAGAATTGCATTTGATACATATTTGGGGACTGAGCAATGATTGGTAGTAGATGGTACTGAAAGATGCTTTGGATCAGATGCTACCTTGATGGGCTCCTTTGATTCCTTCTCCAGGGAGGGGTCATCAAGGGCTCCTCGGTAGTAACCATACCAAGATCCATGTATACCATCCGGTGGGTGGTTAAAACGTTTTGGTGACAAATCCTCCCCTCTAACTAAACCTTCCCAAGGCCACATGATTGTTGCTGCACTGCACAGTACACTGGTAGCACTACTTGGGCAAGCAAGCAGTACATTGTAGTTGTTCATTCGCAACCGATGCAAGATGTTTGCAAAATCTTTATCCCCAGATATAAGGAAAAAATGAACAGGTGGCGGATTCTGAGCAATCCAGTAGACAAGATCAGCCATAAAAGAGCGGTCAGAACTATTCTTCCCACCTATATCATGGAAACAATACTGTTAGTACAAACTGAGGGGAAAAAACAGACCCAACCAGAATTAAAATCAAGTGAAAATAAAGAAGCCAACTTTGTAAAATTGAGGGTACCAATGCAACTTTTAAGACTACTTAACATTGTCCCTTATGTCATCTACTCCTGCTGTTCCAAAATGGAAGTCTTTTTAATATTGTCCTCAGTCGAATTTTTATAATTATTTATTTTTATTTTCATTTTATTTTTTGGTTCTAACTTGTTAACCTACATCAAGATGATGGACAACCCTACAATCAGGAGGCAACTAAGTTCGGGATCAAACTTTGTGAACAAAGAACTTATACAGAATCAACCGACCAATAGATGCGAAATTTCTCAAATTTAGCATCCATAAACTCACAAACCATGGGAAATGCATATCCACTCGCCAACCCGCCAACAAAACAATCAATAAAAAACGCAGGAAAGGCCAAAGCAATAGATTAATCGTCATAACGGGGGCACCAAAATCATCCTTTTTTTTAACACACTGTGCATTCGGCACGGAAATTATGGAAGACGTTCCTGAAATCATAACAGAAGGGAATGGAATGGAACGGAATGGAGCAGAATTAAACAGGAGGGGTGGTACGAGCACGCAACTGGATGGGACGTGGGAGATGGAGACGCCCGTGGCGGCGAGCGCCTCCTGGGAGGACCGCGCGAGCTGCAGCACGTCCCCGAAGGCGGTGATGGAGAGCGGCCCGCGGATGCCGGCGGCGCGGAGGGCGGCGGACACGCGCGGGGCGACGCGGTAGACGTTGACGCCGTTGGGGATGTTGCAGTTCTCGAAGTCCCACCACACCGACACCCGCACCGCCCGGCTGCTCTCGTCGTCCTGCGGCGGCGCGGCGCCGGCCACGGCACGCCGCCTCCCGCCGCCGCCACCGTAGACCGCGGAGCTGAGGAGGCGGCAGCCGTGGGAATGGGCGGAGAGGCGGCGGAGGAGGACCTGCGACATGGCGGCGGGGACGACGGATCAGCGGCGGAGGCGGCGACGATCCTCCGCCGGCGGTTGCGATTTTGTTGGAGGGTTTTGGAGAAACCCTTCTTCCGCTTTTGCCACGCACGAGGAGGGTACGAAATGAATGATCTGGGCTGGAAGAGCGAAACCGCCTTCAGGCCTGATGGGCCGAGGCCGAAGGTAAGATGGGCCCGGTGGCAGACGCCAAAAAAGGCTTGCTATGTAATTTGTTTTATAATAAGTTCTAATGTTCACCAGCTGGCTCGTACGCCAGCTTGCAACATAAAAGATCCTAACATTTCATAGTCCTAACATACAACCCAAAAATAACATTAGAGCCAGCGGAGCGCATAACCCAAGGAGATGAGCTATATTCTGACACGTCAAAGAGTGCCAATTATCCAACTCTGCTCTAGTGTTTGGTGTGACTGTGACCTAGCATCTGGTTGAATGTCAAAATTCAGAATCTCGGTATAGTTTAAGGGTGTAGAGTGGATCTGACCTTTAAAATCCTGCACTTTCTTTCGTGGAACACAACACGCAAGCACCAGACTTGACGGACACAACCATGCACATGACAATTAAAAAATAAATAAACGTGCTCTTTAAAAAAGGAAAACTAAAAAGTAGATAATACACCTCGCTTGTGTCGCCGCTGGCAGTGGTCATCAGTTCACCACGTCGGCTGCCCTGCACAATTTCACTTGAAGAAGAAACACGTACCCAAACAGGCAATCAAATGAAAGCTAATTCTTTTATTGCTATGACTTACAACAAAGCAATTCAGAATTTTACAAGATGCACATTTGCATGTTCCAAAGGCAGAAAGAGCTTAGGCACAACGAAAATGTCAATCTCTCTTCTCAGTTAATACAACCATAGTATGAAGAAACAATTTAAATCTGCCGACTTGTTAAGGGCAGGCCAAGAAGCTACTCCAGAGAACAGAGCTATTGAAAACAATGCGATCAGGACAGAGCACAGCATCAGCTGTAGATCAGGTGGAAATGGCTAAACACAGCTTTCTAGGTAAGTTAAGAAGGCATCAACAACATACAACAGAATGACGGCCCAGCAAAATTTGGGGCCACCGTCTTCATGAAACAGATCATCCTTCAGCCATGATGGCTTTATTCGCAGGCCAGCTTGGTGTCAAAGCTGCTCAAGCAGATTGCAAAGGCCTGGAAGGCTGACAGTGGGTAACGGTAGTCCATTGTGAACATATCCTTGGCCACCTTCCCAAATTGCAGGATCACCTTTTCGTGCTCAGGCGGTGGCACTGGGGTAGCCTGTGATGGGGTTGGGGCTCCAGCAGCAGGCTGCGTAGCGGCAACAAGCTGGAAGTTCTTGACAGATGCGACAGTCACTCTGCCCCTAAAATTGAGGCACCAACACTGCAGCTGATCATGCCACCTTGGGGCCTTGTTTCGGAGAATCAATGGTCTCTCCTTGCACTCGTCATTGTCTCCCAATGCCGTATCTCCAATCCTGTGGCTGCTCATTGAGATTTCAGAGAATCTCGTGCTGCTGAAACGCATAGAATGGTCCACAACAGATGATTTGGAGAAGGAAATGCTGCCGAATGACTCGTCAATGGAGCGAGCAAGGATGCTGTCCGGCTGGCTTGGAACAGTGCCACCAGCCTCAAGGCACGAGGCAGGGATGGAGTGCATAACACAGTTCATCCGCCTAGGGCCCCGAGTGCCCAAGACATTAAGCTCATATGAAACCTGTGCTATGTTGTAGGTGCTGGAAGAGACCTTTGGCGACACCTTCCTGGAGTAGAACCTACGGCTTGTTATTCCTGCTTGTGATGTATTGCATGGAGGTTGGGTATCATATATTGCAAACTTTGTGCCGAGGAGATTTGACCTAGATGTTCGATACCATAGATACATTAGTGACAAACATATTAGAAGATGGTTATGTAGTTCCTGAAAGAACTTGGCCAATGTATGAGTTAGTACCTCAGCTTTCCAATGTACATTTTGCTTGACCTAGATAGATTTTCAGAATTCATAAATATTGTATATTCTGTACAAGTTGGACGCGAGGTTCGTTTCGCGCACAGGAGAAACTTGCCACTTTCAACAAGCACAGCTGTAGAAAATAGGTTAGACTATGTTAATAGCATCAGAGACAAACAAAAAAAGTACCAAGCAGACCTGCAAGTGGAATATCTAAAGAATAAGGCATGAAACGGAAACAAACAAAATGGCTGACATCTGATAGCAGAATACAGTCCTAAGTCCTTAGTATTGGTAAGTGCTATTTTTTCCTTTTTTTTTTTCCTCGAACCCACAAGAGATATGTGCTATTCTGTTTTAGCCTCGAGTTATAGAATACCAACAGGGCTAGTGTAAATGTCTAAATTTATTGGATTCCAGCAACTAAACCACTACGAAAATGATAGATTGACCATGTCCATGCATTCATTTAGAGTTCCCAATCCCCACCGGTGGGCACTTCATTAAGGTTAAATGGTAGAAGGAAAATGCAGTTTTAGCGACATTATAGAAACAGCTGCTATTCTTATTTTAAAATATCAGTTGTCATAACTACTTCTGGAAAATAAACAGAGTGCATACTCTGGAAAAGTAAAAATGGGGGGACTCTCTAGATTTGTGAGATAGGCAGTCAAGAATGCCAGTGATGAAGCATGCACAAATGAATTGCATGTATAGTACATTGGTGTATATTAACTTAGTAAGTAATAATAATCTAACAACACAACTATTTTATGCTGGTACCAATGGCTTAGGCATACATGAATCTAGAGGATAGTGGGGCAAAATGGTACCTTCAATACATACAGTAATTCAAACATGGCTCTTTATACTGCAAGGCCAAAGCTACATGTCTAGGTTTACGCAACTAGAAATATGGTCATGTATTCATCTCGCAATATTTAAAATGTCTACAAACATCACACCACAATCGATGACTGTATGACTGTAATGCTCAGTAAGGAATTAAAGCATTACAACGAAAATGTAATAATACTTTGAAAAAGGCTTACCTGTGCTAAGGCACAGATACAAGTAGTAAGTTTGAGTACATTTATCCCTTTTGATGAAGCACTGGATGGTTGCATCTCGAGGCCCAGGCTGAATATGGACAACAAAACAGTATTAATGTATAGATAAAGAGGTTTATTACATGCATTCTTTGTTTTCTTTGTTTCAATAATACCAATTCGAAAATACAATTTACATCAAGGATAAAAAGTACATATAATTCACATAAAATTGTCACAAAGAATGGAAATGCAACATTTAAGGATCAAAGGGACCACCATCACCTGCTTTAAGGACACAGGAAAAGTGAGTTTTCCAGAAAACTCGGGATTCTTAACAATCTCTTTGCAGATCTCTCTCCAGGTTCGACAAACAGCTGCACAAGAGACTACATTCTTCCTGTTAGGCCATGTGGCTTCACTGGCCTCCAACCTCTCAATCACATCTCGAAGCAATTCAGGTGGCAAATTAGCCCAACAACTGCTCTGAATCACCGGGGCAGGATCATGCAGCTCATGGACAGCACCATGGGATCTCCCTCTGCGGTGGCCCAGAAGCTTCACCTCAAACCCTCTGCGAGACAAGCTCCCAAAGCCATCCCTTACATCACGCACAATACTGCGGAAAGACATCTACTAAAGGTCACAATTGTGCTGAAACATCAAAGTCCTCCAATGACTCTGGAAGGATGAGTCTGCCTAACAAGGGAAAAGAAAGTTCGTGTTATCCTCTGAAATTTCTCTCTGGTAAGAACAGAGACATGCTGCTCAATTCAAAATAACAGAGAAGCAGCAACCCAGAGATAAAACACTAAAACCATGCCTTGTAATACAATATTTGAAGCTCATCATATAATTTCTCAAATACATTAGTACAATCAGTCCCTTTAAACGGGGGAGAACCTATCCTGTCTGCCTAACAAGGGAAAAGAAAGTTCGTGTTATCCTCTGAAATTTCTCTCTGGTAAGAACAGAGACATGCTGCTCAATTCAAAATAACAGAGAAGCAGCAACCCAGAGATAAAACACTAAAACCATGCCTTGTAATATAATATTTGAAGCTCATCATATAATTTCTCAAATACATTAGTACAATCAGTCCCTTTAAACGGGGGAGAACCTATCCTCCTCTTGCATTTCTGTTGTGCCAACACATTGCAGCAATCATGCCAACCCAAAAAAGAAACAATATTGTATGTGTCACTCAGCTAACTGCTGTACGTTGTGAGTTGACTTGTGACCATGCCACCATATGCATCAAATAAGCACACCTAACTGGGAATGATGTGTAGCTCAAAGCATGTTGTGTGACAATTTTTCTAAGAAAGAGAAAGAGAAAAAGAAGTACTCCGACCATTCAAAATTGTAAGTCTTTCTAGTTTTTTTCTAGATACAAAGCTTTAACTACGTGTCTAGACATAATGTATAATATTACGTAACAAAAACTATGAGACAGAACAACCTACAATTCGTAACGGAGGGAATAGGAAAGAACACACCAGAACGAGCCGTTCACGTATTAGTTTAGCTATATATTTCGATTGAAACTATGGTAGCATCACTGAAGATCCAATACACAGCAGAGTCTGTGGAAGATAAAGCCACAATACTAGTTCCAGGTCGCCCGAGCGCAAAACAGCACTCACACATGGTATGCCTCGGTTCCCCAAACCACCACGCCTGTATCGAATTGACCACGTATTAACGTATAAAATCACGCACAAAAGGAAGATTTACGTGTGCCTGGCCAGGCCACCCCAAAATGTGGATTATTACCGAGCGCAATGCACCGCATTCAGCGGATGCAGCTACGGCTAACCAACCCCGTAGGATGGTCAGCAAGAGCCCCACCCAAATCCCAGTAAATTGGATGCCAAATCAGAGCCAAAGCCGCGTCCTCCCCACCACCCACCGCCAAATCCCGCCCCGAATTCCGCGTCGATACGAGCTAACACGCGTGTACCAAGCTAAGCACCCCCTCATTCCCGGCTCCGGCGAGCCCGAGCCCGAGCCCCGCTTCAGACAGCACGAATCCGCATCCGAGGGGAAAGGGTAGGGGGAAGGAAGAGCGGCACGGATCCGCGCGACACGCACCTGGGACGGACAGCGAGCGCGGCGACGGGACAGGACGGGCCGAGCCGCGGCTACGGGAGGCCGAGCAGCGCGGGCTGCGGATGCGCCATGCGGATCCGGTGGAGGGGAGGCGAGGGGAGAGAGGAAAGGGGGAGGAAGAGGGGAGGAGGAGGGAGGAGGAAGAGGGAAGGGAAGGAACAAGTGGTGGTGGGTGGACAAGTGTACGTCACGTGCGGAGGCGGAGCGACCACAACAGACAAGACAACGCAAGCGGCCCCCGGCCAAGCATGTGAGGTGAGGTTCGTTTTCCGCCAAGCTCCGGTGAAAACTGAACACGAACGTTTTAACGGCAGCGGGAAAAAACAAAAACGGAAGTGGGATGAACGGAAAAATCTATAGCTTCAACTTCTTTCAAGAAAGAAGTGTTTGTTAGACCAAGCTTATAAAACAAAAACACATGTCAAGAAAAAAAAAACTCGTTACAAGTTCACGATTAAAGTCCAAGACGATAACTGAACGATCATCCATTTGACGCGGAGAGCTGCATGGCTAGCTCTTGATTCTAGTAACCAATAGGCCTCGCGAATTCATGTGACGCAGAGAGCTGCATGGCTCTTGATTCTAGTAACCAATAGGCCTCGTGAATTTGCTCTTTGTCTTCGTCGTCCAAACGGTGTAATAGAATCTGGAATCGAAGTCAATATGTCCCCATGAAAAGAATATGTAAAAGGGGTTTTGGTTGATCGTGTGGTTCAATGCTAAATAAAATAAACACGCCATGCCATAGGAATTAGGCATGAAATGACGGATAGTTTCAGGCTTACATCAGCAATGCTACCACTTCAATTTCTCTTATAGCTAGATTGTCCTCTATAAAAATCACCCTTTTTAATTAAAAAAACAAAGGTAGCCTCTGAAATGGTTTTTTGGGTCTATTTGTTGTTAGTCACATCTCGGTTTTTGTTTTCCTGACGAAGTCGGGATTATTTGGTGCAATTGTTTGTCACCGTGGTGCTCTCTGGCTGTTCCCTACTCTGACTATGTATTACTAGGGAGGCAGTGGCACAGCAGCAACAAGTTCTTGAATCTTGGGTGAGCCTCCTTGGCACCAGCTAATAAGAAGCTAACAAGGGCAGTCCTTTCTCCCTTTTTTTAACCCCTTTCAACAAATATGGCTTTGCTAGCTCTTGATAGACCCATTTGCACAGGTATGAAATATGATGGAATTAAATGCACACTGTACCTACTTGCTTCCTTTCTTTCTTTCAAAAAATGGCACAATGATACAAGGAAACAAAGCTACGACTCGAATGGCATCTGAAATTCTGGACGAGCAATATGGCCTTGTTGTTACAACTGTACGCGAAAATTTACAAGAAAAATAACAGTCCGTGCATGTTTTTGTAAATTTGCTTGGCTAACTTGTGGTTCCTGGAGCCTAGCGCCCATTTAGACTTCAGAGTTGCAGTAAAACCCTGCCCCTCCAATATACAAAGAATATTGCAATCAATCCATGAAGAGAATCATCCTGGCATCATAAAATCATTTCTTCTCGACTGCAATCCATGAAGAGATGCACGGTTGACGTTGTGCTTGTCAAACTTATTTAAGTGTTCTTCTCTAACATCAATGCCAACAGCAACCTGAAAGGACCAAAAGGGTAAAAAAATCTGGGGAAAACTTAACAGGTGTACAATAGCTGGGCAAAGCAACAAAAGGCAAAAAAAAAATGATGTGATGGCATTTTCACAAATAATACGGTATCAGACAACAGGATAGCTTCATGTCAGTTGACAAGTAAGGTCTGCATGCACCATAGCATATTCTTTGCAGTCTTCAGACTTCGTTTCAGTAATCCTAAATGTTGAAGCAAGGTATTTCGTAACACAATTATCAAGTATGAGAACATGGAGCAACCTGGCTACCTCAAGCAAATGGAGCAAGGATAGCAAACTACTTGTGAAATGATTCTGACGCTTGGTGTTCCTTCTGCAAGAAACTCCTATATGTACTAAAAAAAATGTCTACCCCTGCTACCAAAAAAATAAGGATGATTACTCAATGAGACATATGTCATGGACAGCACTAATACCATAATGAGTAAGTTCCTGTGCTAAATTTAGCCAGCAGTTTTGTTCCCCGCCACACAAATTATACTAAGCAATAGAACATAGTTAATGGGTGAAGTGGTCGACTACAGTATATCATAGGTATAACACACTCTGCGTATTCACATTATACACCACAGTGCTTCAGTATAGGGTTTTCAAATACAACAGAATAATAGGTCGTTTCTCAGGTTGCCAATTTAATCTCCTTATGTAGTATGTATATCTTTGTCAGTTGGGTACTAAGACTTCATTCTGTTCTTTTATTTTCATGCAAATTATAAGCAGCACATACATTGACAAATGGTTGGCAAGAATAGTTAAGAATCCCCAACTCCTGATAGAATGGTTGTGGAATTAAGTTATGTAGAAAGTATGCAATGTACACAGCACTGGATATTAGTCAATGTACCTAAGATATGACTGTATACTATATACTCCATCAAGCATTCCAGCAAATCAGACTACTGTTAGTTAGGATGCTGGTTGTTGAAAAAAAAAAAAAAAAGTACAAGCATATTAAATTACACTAACTTTCATTTAAAAAATAATATTGCCCCATGGAAGGACTCTTTCTTCAACGCAGGCAGAGAAGCATTGAAGTTCTTTTGGTGATCCTCAGCCAACAAATTTGGAAGCAAACATCTATAATTGATCACCAAAGTGTGTACTTGCAATTCATGATGTCATGCACAGTCAGCTAGGCCTTATGGCCTGGGTCACAGGGTCAATAGTATGAGAGGCCTATTAGGGTAGGGTTAGAGATAAGATTAGCCATCTTGCTTAGGATCAAGTAAGCCTCCTATATAAGGAGAGGAGATGTATCAATCAAGGCAAGCAAGAAGAATATCAATCTAGGGGCAGTGCCCTTCTATCCCTGCTCCTGCCCTTGTCATCTGCGGTCTGCCCACAGGCCAGGTCGGTAGTATGAGAGGCCCATCAGGGTTAATGACTGCCAATGACACATGATGAGACTCTGCTGTGCATTTCTGCCATTACTGAGGATGTAAAATAAGCATATCACCAAATTCAATAGGCAGTCTATGGAAAATGTTAGTATACAGAGGATTGCATGGTTATTGAGAAGCATAACAAAGATCAATCACTAAGGTTAGTAATCTCAAGAAATGCATGGTTCCCTAGGCATGCATTGGAATTTCAAGTTCTTGTTTCTCTGAAACATCTACAGAGAACAAAAAACAAATAAACATGAGTGAAGTGTTTGATGCCAAATAGCACCTAGCACTCTAGCAGCACATCAATACCAAGGATTTGGTGACGGAGTTAGAAATGAGTTACTCAAAATTATTTCTATGGGTACCGATAACTGGATACTAAGCTTACCATCTTGCATTTCAGTCTTCGCAATTTCAAAGATGTTATCATGTCCTTGCATGACTGCCATTGCCTTGTAGCTTGCGTTCAAGCTCCAACTCCTTGTCTCTTACCTCTAGCTCCAAACGTCTATTCTCAATCTTCATTCGCTCATTTTCCAACCTCATCTTCTCTAGCTCTCTGTCCTTCTTCTTACTAAATATCTCCCACTTGAGACGTTGCTTTGCAAGCTCCAATGCCTCAACTTCAATATCGATGCGCTGTTTCTCAATCTCCGCAGACTGTGCAGCCAAGTCTTTTTGCACCAAAGCCAAGTTAGTTCCATCTGGAAAAGCTTTGTTGATGTCCACTGTAACACTATGGGGATCAGATCTCCTGCTACAGTCATGTGAGCTGGAAGAGTTGCCGAGACCTGCATCCTCCATATCCGCTGCCATGTACCGCATTCTTTTATGCATGGGTAGGGTTCCCTTGTTAACATGCACCATGGGATGCTCATCATCATTCTCTTCCTCAAAATCAGTGTCTGCACTTTGATCATCTTCATCAGCATCTCCACTTGCTCTCTTCCTTGCATCATGCTCATCTTTACACTTGAGAGCAAGCTGCAATGAACGCTGAAGTGCAGGATCTTCAGGTAAACTGAAACGATTGTTGTTGTGATAGGAGCACATTTCTTCATAGAACAAGTGCTTAGAGCTCAATATCTTCCTCGCATCATCTTTCATCTTATCTGAGAGATTAGTCATGCCATCCAGAAGTTCTGGATTCGCCACAACTCTGCAAGTAGTACCTCGACCAAGGATATCAGTAAGCCTTTTATACCTCTTATTAAGGTCATTGAACTTATCCTCACACTGCTGCGGCGACACGAGGCAGCCTCGCTCGCCCATGACTTTCGATATGGCCTTCCACTTGCCTTTCTTCTGCATCATTGCACAGCTTCTCCTACCACCTCCTAAATCAGCTCCTGGATCCTCCCGGTGTAGGATGCTGCAGTAATTAAAAGCCTAACCATCAAATCAGTCCACTTCATCCGATGCCATGCAGAACCCTTCTTTCCCTTGCCAGTCTGGCTATCAGTGGCATCCTCATGCACACCGTGCTCCTCATCATCACTCATGCTATTCTTTGTGTGCTGTTGCTGGTGATGGTGATGGTGGTGACCGACCTTGCCGTGCTCTCCAATTTGAAATTCAGGCAGCTGATCCGAATCTGTAACCTGGTTCAGACAAATGGGGAAATTGCCGGGCATCTGAGAGTGGTTGAAAGCCTGATTTCCAGAGCTTGGCGCAGGCATCTGCATATGGCTGTGATGATGCAAGTCCAAATTACCATAAGGTGCTCCTTGAATCAAGCTTCCAGACGGTAGGTTATTTCCTTCCATTGTGCCAAAAAGGATAACGCAGTCATTAATACTCCCTCAAAGAGATCAGCGGTCATTAATACTCCATCAAAAGGGCCGTGCAATCATTAATACTCCCTTTTAAATATACCATGTAGTACAAGCAAACAGAGATTGATGCGAGCACTCCTTATTTGTTTTGCACCCCACCTGAAGAAAATGGTAAAACACAGTGTTAAGCAGACTGCACATATGAGATATGACTAAGTGAGCACTCCAACAAGATCACAAACCAGTGCATGAATCCAGAGAATCATTCTAATCAGAGCCATTCAATTATTACGCTTCGAGACTCAAATGAATCGCCATTAAATTAGCAGCCTATCAGAGACACTCATATTTGAGGCACAAGCAACGCACTCACAGCACAGCCCCGTGTCTCTAGTATACGTGAATTTATACAAAACCATGGGCTCACTCCTAGTCAGTCAAATACTACCGGCGGCGCAATAATAATACATGTATGTGCTTCCAATTGGATCAGATCCGAATGCAGACAGCTTACTTTAGGGTTTGGGGTGCTCGGTTTGGCGCCGCTCGAGTCCACGCCCAAACTTTGGACAGCACCTCCACTCCAGAACGCGGCGCGGCGGCGGTGGCGGCCGAAGGAGCGGAGGATCCGGAGGCGGAGAGAGAGACCGGCGGCTTGGGTCGCGGTGGTTGCGTGCTCGTACGGGAGTGTGCGGCCGGCCGGCAAATCGCAGCCTCGCTTAGCCCGCACCCAACAACCGTGCCACCAGGTCACGGATGCACAGAGAATGGCTAATTTTTTTTTTTTTTCACCGCGCAAGTGTGCTAGTATACTCCGTAGTAGTAGGAAGGTTGTGCTGGTTTGTCTACTGCAAGTCTGCAAGTCTGCAACTCGGAAGCATTTTTAAAGATAACGTATTGCAAACTAACTTCTGTGAAAATTTATGTAAACCAGATAAAAATATCATCTAAATTTACTCAAAAAAATCACACATGTAGATGATATGATTATACACAACCTTGCAAAATATCTTGTCTAAACTCGATTTCGTTTGTGAGATATAAAAATAACTAATTTCTAACAAATCATCTGGACAGCTTTCTGACTTAAAATTTATTATTTTAATATCTCACAAACGAATTCAAGTTTCGATAAGATATTTTGCAAGGTTGTGTATCATTATATCATCTGCATGTGTGAATTTTTTGGTGAATTTAGATAACTTTTTATCGTGGTTTGCACGGGTTTTCACGGAAAGTTAGTTTGCACTAGATACGTTCCTATTTTTAAATTAAACTACGAAGTATACAAGTTGTTGTAGATTTTTTACATAAAATTTTGCTATATACTTTCTCTATTAAAAAAATAATTCTAGCACAGTGTTATATGTTTCAGTATTTTGAGTTTAATAAATTATAGATAAAAATATTAATATAACATCAAATAAATACAATTAAATTAATTACAAAGTATGTTTTTATTATAAATTATTTGGAGTTATAAATATAAATATTATTCACTAGAAGCATGATCAACTGTGAACCATTTCCTGGATAATGGGAGTATATATAGATATATACAATATATTTAGATATACTTAATCTATCCCTAGATAAATAACGTTTTTGAGTGTTCATGCTATAAGTTTGATTCGACTTATAGAAAATGTATATAATATTTATATTTTTCAAATAAATTTGTTAAAAACTAGATCTAGAGATTTTTTTCCGATGATACTAGTTATGATACTAATCGATGATATTTATTATTTATTAAAATTACCGCCAGTTGTTTCTCCAAAAATGAAAACGACTTCCTTTTAGGGACGGAGGGAGTATATGGGAAAGACTATTTACCTAAAATGGTTAAGAAAACTTATAATTTGAAATGGAGAAGTAAATACCACTTGTTTCGGTTTAGATAATAACCGACTAATACAAGCCTTAAATCTTTCTAAAAAACTTTAATTTTTAAAAAAAGTGTTTTAAAAAAATATAAATTTTATTATGCACCAAGATACATGTTATGTTTTAAACTATATATTGTCTTTTTTTATTTGTTTTAGATATATAAATTTTATTATGCACCTAAAGATACATGTTATATTGATACATGACAAAAGCGAAAAGCCAAAAGAAATATATACAATGTAGCGGAAGACTTACAATAACTTAATTTACAAACCCTTTACAAAACTTTTTTTTTTCATTTTTTTTTTTTTTTGCAGGCCACTCAACTATATGTTACCGTCATGCAACAAGGGGAAGTAGCACTCTTGTCCATGCGGTTCTTTTCAAAGGCAAAAATAGAGAAGACCAAAAATAACAGGAGGCTTGCTTTAGCAAAATGCTTTTACAACCATCCTTACTTTTTTAAAATTTGAACTCGAAAAACATTGGCCTGATTTTATTAAAAAGATTCAAACTGGTTTTTGAATTTGAACTTCAAAAATTTTAAATTACCTCTCTAAAAGTTTTTTTCAAAAGTCTACTTTTTTTTCATGAAACCAAATAATTTTTGTAAATTTTAAAATCAGATAATTCAAATAACTTTTGAAATTAGAACTTTTAAAACTGTTTGTTACCAAAGTTGTCTCAAAGAGATGCCATTTTTATAAGTCATTTTTTCAAAGGTGTTTTTTGTCTTTTTTGGTTGAATCTTTAAACAATCACAGTAAATCAAAGAAAATTACAAAAAGTTAAAATTCAATTTTGAAATTGAACTCCACATGGGATTTGAATTCCAAATTCAAATTTGATTCTTTCTCACCTCATTTGACTTGTAAAAACATGTTTGGGGTGGGAGTTAGGGTTAGCCAAACACTTGCAAACATCAACAATATAATATGAAAAGTAGACTTTATTTGAAAACATTTTTTTGCGGTAGCTTTAGATTTATGATTTTCTATAATTAATTCATAGCTGAATTTAAATATAAACAGCTTCAAAGAAAATTATAAAAACTCATTTTAAATGTTTATGTACAATGATGATGATGACATGGTGAATTTTTTTGTGGTGTCTATTTTTTTTTTTTTTATTATTGTATGCTTGAATTATTTGGTTGAAATAAAAAAATTGATACTCATTAGATAATGTATAATTTAGTTATAGATTTATAAATAAAAATATACAACTAAGTTATAAGTTTGAATTTTTTTACTATAGTTCAAGTATATAATAATTAGTCTACCATAAAAATTTTATTATAATTAGATCATAGAAATTGCAGTTATGAATTAATTATAGAAAAGCATATATGTAAACCTACGATTTTTTTACTATAGTTCAAAAAAAATTATATTAAAAGAAATTTTTTTTATATCATATTATATATTCATTGTATTATATATTAATTATGTAGATCTACTCATATGGAGTCCACGACATTAGATTTTCCATTTATGTTCTTTCTATGGCTTTTCAAAGATGTAGCCAAAACAAATAAAAAAAAACAAAACCGCCTTTAAAAACCGCTTATAACCGGTTAAGGAGATAAAACAAACGGTTCTAAAAGTTCACGAGATAGTTTACCCAGTTTTAGAGTTCAGAGAAGAAAAATATGCTTCCGCAAAAGTTGAGGGAAGTGACATAGACTTTTTCTTTCATCAAACGATCAAACGAAGGTTACTGGACAAGGGAATTCAGCCCAAAAAATCCCAGACCTCGGCACACAAAATACTAAGGATGGAGGGAGTAGTTCACAAACTCAAGGCAAAGTTGGGTTATGCTACCACCACTCAGCAATGCTCTGGTAGTGGTACCCAAAAATGTCACTCGAACATCTACAGCAAGATAATCTGTCAGCATTGTTCTTTTTTCTACCATGAACAACAGAACCACGAACTCCCTCTTGAAATGGTGGAACCTATCGCAGATCACCAG
Source organism: Chrysopogon serrulatus (assembly GCA_015844335.1). Taxonomy (NCBI): domain Eukaryota; kingdom Viridiplantae; phylum Streptophyta; class Magnoliopsida; order Poales; family Poaceae; genus Chrysopogon; species Chrysopogon serrulatus. Next base: position 88,933 of record JADLZL010006536.1, read on the forward strand.
TAGTCATCGCAAGAACATGAGCCCAACTTGAAATGGTGGAACCTATTCAGATCCCTGACCACGAACTCCCTCTCAACAATGCCGCTGATGATCTTGAACACCTCATGGCAATCACTGCACATCCTCAGGTTCTTCATCACCCTGATGGTCATCCCCTTTGGGACAACTAACAGACCGAACGCTAGAGCCAGAATCTCACTGTGAACTCCAACCATCACACCTTTCCCTTCCTCCTCGTCATCTTCAAGCGCATCAGATACTCTATCACTCCCTAATCTCCCTCTGTAACCTCTCTCCCTCATCTTACTCTCCAATTCATCCAGCAACATCAGAACTTCATCTGCCCACGCGCCAGCGCATGATATCACACCAGCATAGAACACATAGGGGGTATCCTTTACTTCAATCCAGCTGCACCCAGGATCCTTCCGTATGCCACGAAGCCTCATGCTCGATCGCACAGCAGCAGCATTATCGATCTGACCGGCTGAAATATATGCATTTGACATCACTACCAGCCCAGCTGCTACATCCTGCTGGTTATTGAACTCGGACACCCTCTGGGCAGCCATGGTTGCTAGGTCTAGCCGCTTATGTGTCCGGCAAGCTGACAGCAACGAGTTCCACAGCAAGAGGGCGTCGTTGCCTTCAAGCTGTGCCTCTTTGGCCAGCTCAAATGCCTCCTCGAGCCGCCCTGCCCGGCCGAGCATGTCAACCGCAGATGTGTAGTGGCTGGGGCACGGAGCAATGCCGTATCTGCTCTGCATGGAACGGAGGAGCTGAAGGCCGGTGTCAACAAGACCAGAATGGCTGCAAGCATGCATGACACCAAGCACAGTGACATCATTTGGGTGCACACCTTGATCTACCATCTCGTTGAACAAAGCAAGCATGCATCTCCAGCGGCCGTACTTTGCTGCAGCGACGATGATGGAGGTGTAAGTGACAACGGACGGCTGTTCGATCCTGTCAAATACCTTCCTTGAATACTCGTAGCACCCGCACTTGGAGTACATGTCAACCAGAGCCACTGAAATCACGTCATTGTTTCCGTACCCAAGACGAAGGACAGCTCCATGGACACACCTGCCGATGCCCAAACGCGCCATGCCAGCGCACGCGCTCACAATGGTCGCCAGCATGAAGTGGTTGGGCGCCATGCCACCACCACGTGTCCTGAGGTCGGCGAAGAGCCGGATTGCCTCATCCCCCAGGGTGTTCTGCGTGTACGCGGCCAGCATGGCACCCCATGACACGGCGTTCCTCGCCGGCGCGGCCATGGCATCGAACACCGCGCGCGCGTCCTCGACGCTCCCGGCCTTGCCATACATGTCGAGGAGTGCGGTGGCAACGACAGCGTCGCGCGAGCACCCAGCAACCTCAGCCTGGGCGTGTACCTGCCGACCGAGCCCCGCATTTGCGAGGCGCGCGCACGTGCAGGCGGCCATCGTGAAGGTGACCGTGTTAGGCCGCACGCCGCTGGACCCCATGGCGCGGAGGAGGGACAAGGCATCCAGGGGCCGGGCGGCAGCGGCGTACCCGGACATGAGCGTCGTCCAGGACACGACGTCCCGGTCCCGCATTCCGTCGAACAGGTTGCGGGCGCGGCCCATCTCGCCGCAGCGGCAGTAGGCCGCGAGGAGATGGTTGCAGGAGGCGAGGGGGGATGCGACGCCGGCCTTGACAAGCTTGGCGTGCGTGGCGGCGACGGACGCGAGGTCGGAGGCGCCGCGCAGGAGGTGGATCAGCACCGGCTTGAGCGTGGCTGCTGGGGACGAGGGCGGTGCCATCGGGAACCTTGGCTACCTGGGGACGCGTTGTCATGGCCGCAGGGGCCGACCGACCACTAGAGCCGGGCGGGGGGCGGCCGCGCGAGGTAGCCCGCGGCGCTAGATTCCCCACTAGCCCCCGGCCCTCGGCGCGAACGCGTACGTGCCGGGCGAAGGAGAGAAGCGTCCACAGTGGCGCGCCGAAGCGGAGGTCGCCGGGTGCGCGCGCGGCGCCGTCGCATCACCTGTTTTCGTCACTGGGCCGAGTAAAACTGCTGGCCCAAAACAACTGGATCTGGCCTTTTTGGTACGCTGGCGCAGTGGTGCTAGATATGGCCCTGCCATACCCGACGCCACCTTTATGGTCTCGCGTTTTTTTTTTCTATTTTGATTTTTTTATTACGAAAGGTCAGTTTTTCCTCTCTCTTTTTTTCTCCTTTTGATTTGATAAATGTATATGCTGAACCCTTTATTAGGGGGAAAATATTTTAATTTATTTTAGATATTATTTATGTATTTCAACTAAATCCGTTACCTCAGCTTAAGGATTTGCCTCCGTCTATAGATGGCATGGAAATTCTGGTCCCCGATTCCTTGCGATGAATTCTCCTATTACGGGAAAGGATGCGGTCAACAATTTCCATGGAGATTGAAACAAGAACAAGCTTTGTTTCCGTCGGCTTCATGGAAATCAAGGATGTGGGGTTCCTGTGTACTCGTCCCATAAACTCGCTGCTACTCTAAATTAGGCTTTTGACCTATTAAAATTGTACGAAATCCTCAACATATAACATGTATGAATAGCAAAGTAAAAAATCTCTTGTAATATGAAATCCTAAACATAATGAGAACATGTTTATGAATAGCAAAGTAAACTCTAAAATATTGTCCAATTAGTAGAAGTCTCTTGTAATTAGTTATTTTTTTAATATTGAAATGTGGGAAACAATTTTGAGAGGAGAGAGATTTATTTAACTTATAAATTTGTTTTCCTCTCTAAATAATTTTTTTTATTTGTATTTTTTTAATGAGAATGGGTTACATGTAACTAAACAAGGCTTGGGTCTCCAAGGAGAAAAATTCCCCGCACGAGGGAGGATGATACGAAAATCTCCCACACGAGTGTTCGTTGGGATGGGGACAAGGACAGGGAGTCAGGGACGGAGATGCAGACGGAGACGGGGAGCTCTTCCAACGAGAAATTCCCCATCGACGTCCCTAGCTCTGACCCAGCCACACAACGCCGATCCGACAAAAGATTGCGAGCCAAGCCACACAAACAAACACAGGCATCACATGAACAACAGAACAAGGACAGGGTACGTATTATCTCTCTGTTATATAGAGAGAAGTTCAACCACGAACCATTCCGGACATATCCATACATCCCACTCGCTTTGTGGCGTGCAACTTCGAGCAAACTTGCACCATAAATCTCAGACACAACAGCAACCAGTGCATCCGTGCCACTTGAACACATGCCATCCACGAAAAGCAGTCGAAAAAGAACACGCGAAAAGCAGAGCCGAAAATGATTCGTCACAAATTCAGAATTTCACATGAACTGGAAAAGAGAGACAGCCCCTACACCTGCGTATAAGCAAAGATCAAAGGCTATACTGCTACAGATCTGAATGAATGAGCAAAAGTCACACCCAAAGGGCATCCACGACCCACATGAAGCAATCAATGGTTGCACATGAAAAAGTTACAGCCAGCAATGGCCCCATCTCCCTCTTCACAAAGCAACACCAACACCCCATGTTCTGCAAGTACAGAAACATGTTCCTGCCTTTGATGCGCTTTCGGTACCACCAGATGAACCAAACCAGCAGAATGTGCATTCAGGAACCAGTGGCGCCAACATGCCATGTTCTGGGTACCAGATGAACCAAAGCATCAGAATGTGCAGACAGAAACCATTAGCTGTTCTGGCAACACTGGTTACGACAGCAATCAGCCAAACTGGCAGATCAGCCAATGATATAAATCATTACAATGCATTCAGGACGATCAACAGATGTAAGAGTGACAGGGTCAACAAGGGCACTGTTATGATTCTGAAACTCAGATAAAGATTACGCGAGAAATCATGAATCAACTGGGCAATGCCAATAGGTCATATCCCAGAATGAATGTACAATAGAAATGATGATGAGTCATCTGAAAACTATTACAGGACATGCTAGTAGATAGTTCAATACTCTTTAACACTGGCACCGAACTTGCCATCACAGCCAAACTCCAAAACACAATGTATGAATCAGCAACTGGTCAACTATAGCAGCCACTGAACATATTAAGTCTTAAAAGTACATGGTTTTGACCCAACCGATAAATCCAGTAATATCGCTCAATGGAACCCCCGCAATCTCAAACACAATAGCTTACATGGCAAGGCCTCGACAAAAGAACAGCCCCAATAAAGTAGAAAGACAATGAATCCAGGGCTTAGAAGCACTTCCGGTGAACAATTGCTGGGCCTGACTCATCATACTCACCCTTTGAGATCCACATCTGCCAATATAAACAACAAATCATACTGTTAGTATACTGACAAAACAAAGGCCTAGCGCAACATAGAAAATGTTGATATTTGAACAGCAGAGCGTAATATTGACCTGTTGGAAGGTGCTAAGGGAGGCAAGGATGGACCCTCCGATCCAGACACTGTATTTCCTCTCAGGCGGCGCCACAACCTTGATCTTCATGCTGCTTGGTGCAAGGGCAGTGATCTCCTTGCTCATGCGGTCAGCAATACCAGGGAACATTGTTGAGCCACCACTGAGCACAATGTTGCCATAGAGGTCCTTCCTAATATCCACATCACACTTCATGATGGAGTTGTAGGTGGTCTCATGGATTCCAGGGGATTCCATACCAATGAAAGAAGGCTGGAAGAGGACCTCAGGGCATCTGAATCTCTCTGCCCCAATGGTGATCACCTGCCCATCAGGCAACTCATAGCTCTTCTCCACAGAGGAGCTGGTCTGGGCAGTCTCCAGCTCCTGCTCATAGTCAAGTGCCACATAGGCAAGCTTCTCCTTGATGTCCCTTACGATTTCCCGTTCAGCAGTCGTGGTGAAGGAGTAACCCCTCTCAGTCAGAATCTTCATAAGGCTGTCTGTGAGATCGCGCCCAGCAAGGTCAAGACGAAGAATGGCATGCGGAAGCGCATATCCTTCATAGATTGGCACAGTATGGCTCACACCATCACCAGAGTCCAACACGATACCTGCAGGAACAACCAGGTCAGTCAAGATGGGATGGAAGAACCTTACATTGCAAAATGAAAACAGATAATCCAGTTCAGTTAAATCACCTGTCGTGCGTCCACTGGCATAGAGGGAAAGCACGGCCTGGATGGCAACATACATGGCGGGCACATTGAATGTCTCAAACATGATCTGGGTCATCTTCTCCCTGTTTGCCTTGGGGTTCAGCGGCGCCTCGGTGAGCAGCACAGGGTGCTCTTCAGGGGCAACACGGAGCTCGTTGTAGAAGGTGTGGTGCCAAATCTTCTCCATGTCGTCCCAGTTGCTGACGATACCGTGCTCGATGGGATACTTGAGGGTGAGGATACCCCTCTTGGACTGGGCCTCGTCGCCAACGTAGGCATCCTTCTGCCCCATCCCCACCATCACACCCGTGTGGCGCGGACGCCCGACGATACTCGGGAAGACAGCCCTCGGGGCGTCATCACCGGCGAAACCAGCCTGCACAGAATACAAGCAACACTCCTCCAAGGTCAGTACCGTGAAAATGCCGCCTGCAACAGACTTGTATGAACCGGTGAGACGGAGCAGCATGAACCTTGACCATGCCGGTGCCATTGTCGCAGACAAGGGGCTGGATGTCCTCGCCGTCAGCCATCTGGTCAGTGATTCTGTCGCATCACACAGGTTCAAGCATAAGAAAAAAAATACTATAGTCGTTAGGAGGGGCTTCGCTATGAAGGATGCTTAAGGTGTGCTTAGCTGGTTGACAGTAAAAAATAAATGCTTCACTACGAAGAATGCAAAATGCACCCTGCATGCAGGTGACACACAAATACAGTACAGCCTTCCTTTGCCTTTTCTTATTTAAATTATTAATTATTTAATTTCAAGGATTGGGGACAATGCCAATGGCTCAAATTAGTGAAGTCTAGCGAAACATTTGGTGAGGTTGAGATACCGATCGATCGTGCCCATAAGGTGGGTAATGCGTTCGCTCTCCTCTCTCCTCCCCTCCCTTACCCTCCCTATTGCGGTATTATGGTATTAATATTAGATTAGATCTCTACGCGTCCATTGAAGAGCTCCATCCACAGGACCAACGCAGCACAGCCACAGCACCAGCGCCAGCCGCCCAAGCTCACCGCCGTCTCAGTTCTCACCGCGCGTGATGTGAGCGTGCTCTGCAACGGCCGACCGCGTTTACCACGCCGCCAGACTGAACCGCCTCCAGGCGCGCGGCCAACGGCAACGGCAACAGAGGCGGCGCGCCGGCTTCGTTCCCGGCGCCAAGTCGCAGATATACCAGCGCTGCATCTACCGGCCGCAGGCTCCCGCGAAGCGCCGGCGCGGGCGGTCCGGCCACCGCAGCTGCTTGCTGGTCGTCATCCTCCGCCGGCCCCACGGCGCCCGTGCTCACCGACGCCGTCACGCTCACCGTGACCGCCAGGAACCCCAAACAAGAAGATGGTGTACCTCTACAACGACCTCCGCCAACGGCGTGCCGGAGCCGCTCGGGAGCGCCACCGTGCACGGGTTCACGCACGGGGCCGGCAACACCACCGTGAAGACCGCCACCGTCTTCGCCCAACGAAAAAAAAAAAGGAGAAAAAAAAACTCCGAATCAGAGGAAGGCAGAGCTTCCTTACCAGCAGCAAGCGGAGGTGCCGACCGATCTGCGGGACGGGGCCGACGGCGAAGGGCGTCGAGGTCAGGGCGGCGAGCGTGAAGTCGGCTGGATCTGGATGACGGCGGACTGGGGTGGCGGCGTTTTATACGAGGGAGACGGGGGGAAGGATGGGTGGTAGATGCGTGGTCCGTGACCCCACGGGGATACGGTTTCAAACACCGGTCGTACATTTTTTTTTTCTTTCTCTCCCTCCAAACTGGTTTCAAATATTCGGTTATAAAGCCAGCTTATCCGTCCGAACGACTGATAAGTTTGGTTGATAAGACAAGTAAATAAAACGAGATAAAAATGGTCAAAAAAAACTTCTCTCCTATTTTCAATTATTTCCATTTTATTCTGTTTATTTAGGAGGATTGTGTTCAAAGAAAAAACAATAGAATTAAAAAATAGATAGGAATATACGGAATATGAAAAAAGACAAATACAGATGGAAAGTTATAAAAGTAGGTTAGAATAACATATCAAATACCATCGAGTATACATCAACAAAGTAATAGAATAAAATACATGTATGAAGTTATTAGTCCAATATTCACTAACATTAAATGTTTTAATATGTTAAAATGCAGATTTGTAGGTTTATAAACATATCAATTTTACACATATCTCACATATAGATTGAAAACGGGATGAGAAAAAGAATAAATACAGGTCAATTTTGAATGAAACGAGATCCACAGAAACGACCCCTCTCCTGTTTATGTAAATACGGAAATGGGGTTCGACAAATACGAAAATGGGTGAATAATTAGAAAACAGACGGATCGTGATGAGATTTTCTGTCATTTTCATTCATAATTTTGAGCAAGTGCTGTTAAACAAGTAGAGATTTTTAAAGTGAATGTATGTTTAGTTGTTTTTATGCCCATTTTGCTGCCAAAGACAATATGGCACCTTTGTTTAGTTGCGTTCTTGTTATGCTTTGTTGGTGATAGAGCGTTGCAATTTGTTTCTCTTGCTAGACCGGACCTTTACTTAGGCCGTGTTAAATTTTGGCCGAGCAATCGGCGGCTGGCCTTTTCGCTTTTCCCTCTCTATTCAAAGATTTGTATAAACAACCCGGAAGTAGCCCGACTCTACACCAGTCGAGCATGTTCTTAGGGCTTCTCCAACGCAAGGACGTGACATATTGCCTCACATTCCACTTTGGGTCAAGCCTCTACAACATGCATTGCAAAAGCAATAGTTGCCTCGTGAAACCAAAAACTGAAGCTAGTATCAAAGTTGAGTTAGTTGAGAGAAGTTTTTGCTCTATTTTGGGGACCATGTCTGATCAAGACTTGGAAAAAGTAAGCAGTATATGACCAAACAACTCTTCTTAAGTAGCTTGCATTGTGAAAGTATTTGCCTCAAATACACCCCTGTGAACGTGGAATCTTTTTTAGGTACAACTAGCCAACATAGTATCGGCCTTCATTGGTCTTGCCCTTAGTTGTTTTCTTGTTCATTTTGTTTCATGTCACCTAACCACACTTAGGGTTAGATGTTGTAGGAGAGTAAAACTAAAGGACTTTCTTCATCCATCATTCCTTTTTTTTAACCATTTTAAATGAACTCATCATTTCAAGACCATCAGGGCTAAGAAAATGCTTTTCCCTTAGCAAAGTTTGTAAGGAAGGTACTACTTTGTTAAAAAGTTTACTATGAATATCACTACTCGTGTTGCTTTTTTAAACCCTTATTATAGTTTCCAATGCGGTTTAGTTTTTTTTCCATGACGGCGTGGAGAACAACAACACTTAATTTTTATCCAACATCTCAGCTCTCAAAGGTCAGTGCCAGCTAAAATAGTTGCAATAAAAGAAAAATAATTAAAAGGAAATGTCATAGACAGTTATGCATCTCCCGAACTCCAGTTGTCATGGGCCAGAAAGTTGGAAGGAGGCAATTTTTTAAAATATGCATGTATAAATAAATATAGTGTGAGAAATAATTTCTTCCACAGGCACAATAACTAGCGGTCCACAGCCAAGAAAGCGAAACAAAAAAAATAAAACCATGCATTTTTTGTAGAGAATAGAGAAAAAAAAGGAAAGAAAAGGGCCGAAGATGCTCAGCCAACCTGAGGCTGGCATGCGCTGGAGATGCTCAGCCAACCTGGACCGCACGATAGATGACGCGGAGGGGCTTCAAGTCGTCCGATCGATCACCCAACATGGGGCCCAGCCCACGCGGCAGGCCGTACGTGCGCGCCCGTTCGGTCCAGGACAAACTGGTTGGTTCTTCGCTGGATCCGGGTCGGCTTTGGGCCTGCGCTCTCATTGGCCCATTCCAGGTGTGTCCTCTCCTCTGTACAACTAGTGCCTGAATCTCAGATAAAATAAATAAAAATTCCTAAAAATATATAAAATAAATAAAAGTAAAATGAATCCAGCTTGTGCCAGGCCGAATCATTTCGCCAAATCAATCAAATTTTTATTTATATAATGGCCACTCGGGTAAGGTTGTTGGACAGCTGTTTGAGTTGTTGCAGTGATGTATCACTTTGATAGTCTTTTGCACCATGGACGATGGCATGCATGGCATGGACATTCAAACCATTTCTCTTTAGAAACATGAAATCAGGGGAGATACGAGAGCAAAATTCGTGAGGAGCATGTTTGTATTTTTGAACACACAAATTCTAATCACAAGATACAAGAACAGAGAAAATTTGATCCTAATCACTATTTTTATAACTCTGATATGGGTGCAGACGTACTTGCTCCTGTGCATAGCTCAGAGCAACTCCATCAATTCCTCGTCCCAAGTTATCATCCTTATTTTTTTGGCAAAAAAAAAACCTTCTCCAACCGTTCTCCATCCCAGATTATCATTTATCCCGAGGTAGCAAAAAGAGCCTCCACGCATGCATCTATCTATATCAGAAGAGGTGGAAGGGCATAAATATAATTTTGTTTATCTCTCAGGGTTTCTGAGTTAAGTTTTCAAGAGGTGGAAGGACATAAATATAATTATGTTTCTCTCTCGGGGTTTCTAATGTAAGTTAAATTAGGTTTCACGGGTGAATTATGTTAAACTATTAGAGATAAGCTCTTTTTTTACTTGGCATATGTTTTTGAAAGTTCGTAAAACACAAGATTTGCTAAATAAAATATAGAAAAATGTTAGAGATGCTCTAATATAACGAAAGATCCCTGCCAAACCAAAACTGCTTCTGGAGGAAAACATATATGCACCTTTCACCGTATGGTTTTAAATATTAATTCAATATTCAAACAAGAAATGTTTTCAGATTTTGGCAAGATTTTAGCTAGGGGAAAAGAAAAAGAAATAAACTTATTTCTCAAGAGAATCAACTTCACTTCGAAGGAAAACGTTGCTTCAGTATTATCAAACGAGTTCACTGATGGAATATGAATAAATAAATAAATGTTTGGCCTTTAGCCACACTCTCGTTCAAACGAGGAAGCGAGTTAAAATAACCCAATGACAGATGAGTTGCAGATCAGGGCAGATCCCGGCCGGATATACAGGTCGCAAAAAACGAAAAATGCCATTGCATTTGCCAGGAGCAAGAGCAATGAGCGAAGATGTCACGAGATGGACCACCGTTACCCATGTCTGTGGCAAAGCAAAGTAGTGCGTGTCATGTTTGTTCCTTTTTGTTATTTTTTTCACTAACATTTTTCCATATTTGGATTTATTTACAGGTTGAAAAACCACCGGCGAAACTTGCGTGTAACTAAAACGAGGCCCGGCCACCCTGGGCGGCTGGCCGGGCTCCCTTGCTCCTGACACCTCCATACTAGTACTAGCACAAACAGCTAGACTCTATAAAATACTAGTAAGGTCTTGTTTAGATGCACATTGAATTTGCAAGTTTTCCATCACATCAATCTCTATCACATCATTAAATTTAAAAAATAACTAATTGCAGTTTGGTTGTAAATAAAGCCATGATTGGCATTAAATATAAATAAAAAAATAACATTAATTAAAAAAAAAATAGTTGGGTTGTAAATCACGAGAAGAATATTTTGAGCCTAGTTGGGCCACGATTGGACGATTTGGACAATATTTACCAAATAAAAAAGCTGAACCAGGTGCAAAATACATGGCAGGCTGACCTTTTTAATACTCTCTCCACGTGAGTTTTTCTCCCCAACTAAACAAGGCCTCAAAAATGCAACAAGCTGTTGACCAGGTGCAAAATACATGGCAGTAAGAACTTGGCCGCTGACCTGCTACCGATTAAGACTTTAATACTACCAAGTACTAGTACTAGTAGAGGGGAGGAAGCTTAGCCAGGCACGTAAATTTCCATTCTTTGATATGTAGGGATTGAATTGGATGAATGTTCTACTATAGTTCAACTGTTATCAACTGACGCTTAAATTCATATATTTAGGTTTCATTCTTCTGGTCACTGTAAACTTGTGTTTTAAAAGATTATTTTAATTTAAAATTTAAAACAACTGTAATGAGTGTCTAATCTTATAGTTATGCTATATACTTTTCTTTCTGATCTTGTTTAATATTAGTATGATATGTTTCGCCCAGGCTCCAAAATGATTCTGGCTCCGCCACTGGGTTGCACTACACGCGTGTGCACGTGTCGACAGTACTCTTCACATGTAAGCAAACAAGTCGCGACGACAGCACGTCCACGCCACGCCGTACGTAATCCCACGAGAGGCCACGACACAGGGGACAGAGCAATTAGCAATGCATGGGGAAAACTTGAGAAACAAACAAAAAAGAGTAAAATGCATCCAGGGTCCTCAAACTTTCGACGACTTCCCATCCACGTCCTCGAACTAAAAAGTCGACTATCCAGGTCCCTGATCTTTTACCGCGGCGCATGGACGGTCCAAAAGCAGCCACGCAAGCCACGTAATCCGACGTGTCGATGCCACTGTGGATCTTGGGGCATGAGGCCGTGGCAACTTTGCAAAAAAAAACCCTGCTCGTTGGCTTCGTCATTCCCAACTCCAGCAGCCATCTCTCCCAAATCTCTTCAGGGCAGAGAAAAGGCGACGGCGGCGGGGCGACGGTGAAGTTGAGGGTGGGGATCAGTCTAGGCTACGACACGAGGTCTCTAGGTTGCATCAAGCTCCGCGGTGGTAGCCGCCCGGCCGCAGGGATTGCGGTGCGGCGGCACCATGTCTGGACATCAACGGCAACAGGGGAAAGCAGCACCGTTCTATGGTGAGTGTCCTGGAGCTCCATCCCTCAAGTCAATCTATCGTTTTGGGGTCATAGTAGTAGGATCTGTATGGGAGAACCTGTTTTGGTGCAAATGGTAGGTTTGCATTCTGAAATTTAGGTTTTGTATTGCTTATTTAGGGCCTAATGATGAAGAGTTTTCCGTGGAGGTGCATCATGGTGGATTTTTTTGTGGTTCTGGTAAAGATCGTGTGTACCTAGATGGCAAGGTTGATTGGTTTGATCATATCAAAGTACAGTACTGGTCTTTTACTGGAATAGATGAGATTGCAGTGTTATTAGGCTATGATCTGGATGTGAAGGTGTACTGGCTGCTACCTGACATGGAGATGTCAACTGGTTTGCGTTTGATAGCATCAAATGAAGAAGCACAGATAATGAAGCAAGTTGCATTTAAGGTGAAGAACTATGTGTTGTATATGGACCATTACAATTCAGTTGATAGCAACACATGGGAGGACATTGTGTTTAATCCAATTGCAAACTTACCCAAAGTGGTTAGTCCTAGAAAGATGCCTGTACCTCCTAGGACACATGGTGATGATGGTGATTCAAGTGAAGGCAGTTCAGAAGTGGATTTTGTTGACAGTGACTATGAAGTTGATGATGATGATGATGACTTGTTTGTCGATAATGTGGATGAAGGTGTGGTTGATGAGGGGGCAGCAAAGGGAATAATAGTCAGAGCAAGAAGGAAAAGAAATGCCCCCACTGGCCCAGAAGTGAACAAAACAGGTAGAGAATGGGATGAGTTATCATTTGATGAAGAAGAATTGGAGCTACCAGACTCTGATGAGGAGGGTCAAGCTGGGCAAAATATGAGAAGCTTTAGAATAGAAGATTTGCAGAACCCAATTTTCAAAGTTGGTATGAAGTTTGCTTCAGTAGAGATGCTAAGGGAGGCTATTACTGAATATAGTATCAAGAACAGAGTGGAGATACATATGCCTAAGAATGATAGGACCAGAGTGAGAGTTCATTGTGATGAAGGTTGCCCATGGAAATTGTTTGCTTCATTAGACAAAAGGTTTGACTGCTTCCTGGTCAAGACCTATGTTGGGAATCACACCTGTCCCAAGAAATGGGTGCTCAAAAGGTGTACTGCAGTGTGGCTAGCAAACAAGTACCTAGACAAGTTCAGAGCTGATGACAAGATGACCTTGACCAATTTTGCAAAGACAGTTCAGCTAGAGTTAAATTTGACCCCATCAAGGAACAAGTTGTCTAGAGCTAGGAGACTGGCATGGAACATCATATATGGAGATGAAGTGCAGCAGTATAATGCATTGTGGGACTATGGTCAACAACTTAGGAAGACAAATCCAGGCAGCACTTTATTCTTAAAATTGCAAGATGGGTGTTTCAGTTCACTTTATATGTCTTTGGATGCATGTAAGAGGGGATTTCTCAGTGGATGCAGGCCTGTGATATGCCTTGATGGATGCCACATCAAAACTAAGTTTGGTGGTCAGTTGCTAACTGCTGTAGGCATAGATCCTAATGACTGTATATTTCCTATTGCAATGGCTGTGGTGGAGGTTGAGTGCTTGGCTTCTTGGAAATGGTTCCTAGAGAACTTGAAAAATGATCTTGAAATAGAAAACACTACACCTTGGACTATCATGACAGATAAACAGAAAGGTCTAATACCAGCTGTGCAACAAACTTTTCCTGATTCAGAACATAGGTTTTGTGTTAGGCATCTTTACTCAAACTTCCAAGGACAGTTTAAAGGAGAAAACCTCAAGAATCAGCTTTGGGCTTGTGCAAGGGCAAGCACTGTACCTAGATGGAACCAAGAGATGGATAAAATGAGGTTGCTCAACAAAGATGCCCATGCCTGGTTAGAAAAGATGGCCCCAAATACTTGGGTGAGGGCATTTTTTAGTGAGTACCCAAAATGTGATATTCTTCTGAACAACACTTGTGAAGTGTTTAACAAGTACATTTTAGAAGCTAGAGAACTTCCAATACTGAGCATGCTGCAAAGGATCAAGGGACAACTTATGAGTAGACACTATAACAAACAGAGAGAAGTGGCAGAAAAATGGGGAGGTATGCTGATCTGTCCAAAGATACAGAAGAAATTAGCAAGGCATGCAGAGATGGCCAACACATGCTATGCAATACCTAGTGGACATGGTATATTTGAGGTACATGATAGAGAGTGGCAGTTTGTTGTTGACATTGGAAGTAAACACTGTGAATGCAGGAGGTGGGACTTGACAGGTATACCATGCAGTCATGCAATTTCTTGCCTAAGGCATGAGAGGATTCCAGAAGATTCAATGTTGCCTTGGTGTTACTCCATCCAAGCATTTAGCAGTGCCTATGGATGGAACATTATGCCATGCAATGATAAGTCTAGTTGGGAAAAGGTTGGTGGTCCACAAGTTAAACCACCAGTGTATGAAAAGAAAGTAGGAAGGCCTCCTAAAGCTAGAAAGAAAGCAGCATATGAGGTTGGTGGACCATCTGGGCCAAGGCTAACTAAACATGGAGTAATAATGCATTGTAGTCACTGTGGAGGACCTGGGCACAACTCAGCAACTTGTGCTTCAAAGAAGGCAGGTAAGCCACCAGTGAAGAAATCAAAGAAGCCTAGCACTAGTCCAGTTCAGGCAGACCAGCAGCCAAATGGAGAACCCAACACTGCCCAGGTATGGTGCTGTGTCAAAATCATCTAAAAATTGGGTTCACTGTGCCATACTAATTTATCATGGTTTACAGGAGGTGTTCCAGCAGGATGGTGCACCAGAACCACTACTATCAAATCTAGATAACCCAATGGTGTCACAACTACTTGATGAGGCAAGCTTGGTCATACAGTTTTCCTGATTTTATAAGCCCTATGTAAGACTACTAATTTGATTCTCTTACTTGCAGGCTGCCCAAGGTTTCAGGGAAACTCCAGTGAGACAACCTATGCCAGATTCTGCCTATATCAACTCGAACCTCCCAGCAGCAAGGCATATTCCACTTACAACAGCTTCGAAGATTGTGAGGGCTAGCAGGGTAAATGCTATGAAAAAGAAGGCGACGACTGTGGCACCATCCAAGAAGAAGAGTGTCAAGTCGAAGAAAGGTGCTTCTATAGAGAAGTGAAGACAGTGGGTGCCTCTGTTATGTAGCACCTATAGTTTTCTTTTGTCTAGCAACAATTGCTGCCTTTTGTACAGCAGCTAACGTTGCCTTTTGTGCAGTGATCATAGGGTATAGATCATATGCAAAGCAATGTACTGTGTACTTGCAGTTTAATTTACATACAAGGCAAAGGCCTAGACTATGGTATGTAGTTGCAGCTTACTGATCCTAGAAGGCAAAGACCTAGACTATGGTATGTAGTTGCAGTGACTGAATTGACACTCATGATGATCTGGTATGTTCTAGTTAATGACATCATATGTCTGCATGCTGCTATTATGTTCCAGTGGATGTATTGAAATGTTAGCATATTGTTAACATCTATCAATTTCTGTCAGTTGCATCTAAAACATGGATAATGGAATTGCATAGGAGTAACATTGACTGAACACAAATTCTATTGCATTGATAGAAAAGGAACACAAGTTACATTGCCTGAACAATAGTCTGAACTGAAACAAAATAGAGGTTTTACATAACACATTAACACAGGAATAACATGGCTACTAAGCTGACAATATTACTTGACTAACATGATTATTACACCCACAACCACAACCACAGTAACAACTACAAGACACACTGCTACAATTTTTCCTAGGACTACCAACTTCTGAAGCTTTGCATCAACAGTATTAGTTCCATTCTTCGGAGAGACTACACTATCAAGCAAAGGTGCCAATTCAGATTTATTTGCTTCCAGAAGTCCCTCAATGCGCCCAATCGCAATATTGAACTGCTCAACTTCATCCAAGGATTCCTCAGGCCTCATGCCACCCACAACAGTACCTCTCTTCTCAATAATCCCCCTCGCAATCAGCAGCTTCTCATACTTGTCGGCAAATAAATACCATGGGCAAGTTCCAGGTACCTGCAATTGACATAGGACGGCTTCAATTACAGAAAAAGAGGAAAACCACCATGACCACAAACCTAGAAGCGTTCAGGCTAGGGCTTACATCTCTCTCGTGGAGCCGACACTTGAAGAAGATGGCCCTAGGGACCTTAGATCCTGGACCACAAGTGAGCTCCATGATCTCCTCCCCGCATGTTGGGCAAGGCACAAGGGGCAGCCCAGTGCGCTTCCCAAATTTGAAGGGCACGAGGCTCTGCGCGGATGACGAGCTACCGACCTTCATGGCAGATTGCAGGGAGATGCGCCTGATCTTCAACCAACAGGTGCCCGGCGAGGGGACGCGTGGAGTGGATGGGGGGATGCAGGCGAGGCACGACGGCAGCACGCGGCAAACGGCAGGCGGCGTCCGATGAACCAAGAAGCCGAGTAAACAATTTGGGGACAGAACGGATGGAGAAGGGAGTGAGGAAGAGGGCCAACTGTTGCGGGGTTTTTTCTGTAAAGTTGGCACGGCCTCATGCTCCAAGATCCACGGTGGCATCGACACGTCGGATTACGTGGCTTGCGTGGCTGCTTTTGGACTGTGCATGCGCCGCGGTAAAAGATCAGGGACCTGGATAGTCGACTTTTTAGTTCGAGGACGTGGATGGGAAGTCGTCGAAAGTTTGAGGACCTGGATGCATTTTACTAAAAAAAAAAGAGAAAAGTGCACACGCAGCCCTGGTCCTAATTTGTTAAATTGGGCCGATACGGGCCAGAACCTGAAAGAAGACAAGGCCCAACGTATGGCCCAGTAGAACCGACCAGTCTTCATCGTCGTTCTCCTCTCATCCTTCCCCTCTCCATTCCTCCTGTTTCTCGCCGTCTCCTCATTCCTCTCGTAACCCTAGACAACCCGTACCCACCACCCACTGGATCGGGAATCGGCATCACTGGGCGCACGAGACGAGGGATTTCGCTTGCAACCCTACGAGTCCCATGTCGGTATTCTTCCTCTCTTCTCTCTCTATATATGTCTACAGATTTGTTGCGGATGTATCATCCATGCTCGTGTTAGGAGTATGTTCAGCTCTCTATTTCATTTTTTATACATTCGTGATGAGGGATAGAGAAATATGTGTGGATTTTATTCTGTTTCCGCGTCCGGTTTCCTCCCTGCAGAAATTATAAATCACTTGCGTAAGGTGCAATGTAATGTAATTGCCCGTTTTCCTACTCAGCGTATCAGCGGAGACTGGAATCTCTAGATGCTAGTGTCCTCAGTGCTTTAAGACAATGAATTCCAACCAAAATCTCCAGTGCTTGATTTGTTGCATATGGTGTGATCAGTGTTCGTGTTAATCCCAATGGGCTGAAGTTCCTTTTCCTTTTTTGTTGTGAACCGAGATATGGGAAATTTAGTTTTGTCAACCTTGAGTTTACCAAGATGAATGAGCGTTCAGTATTCCATAGGATGAAAGTGAGAAATGGAAGATTCTGTTTACCGAGGCTCATTTCCGTAATAGTGAATAGTGATACTGTACGATCGTTTTCAACCATTACTGTATTTCAACGTTTGATTTTTAAATTTTTTCAGTATCTATTTATGTCGTTAATAAATAGTTAAAATGAAAATATGGTGAATTTCCGACTAACCGGGAATTGATTCCACATAGTAAATATTGTAATTGACCGTTTCTGATCATTTTCATCCGATTCAGTAGGGCAATGAAAGATGCATGAAGAATTAGTGTGTGACTGTATACTCAAGGCACAGCTGCCATAAGTTAGGACTTACATTAAGTAGGCCATGTGTAGTTAATTGTCGATGCTTTTTATGTTGTCCAAGTGTTTTGTTCTTTGAGTTCAGCACTTGGGATCAGGCAGCTTAACAGTTCAACAAATTGGAACTTTCATATCTGAATGCTAATTGTTTAATCATTTTTTAAAGAACCTATTTTTATCAATATTAGGAATTTTATCTGACACTGTTTCCACTTAGATATTTTCTTTAGTTTACAATTTGAAACTTTGTTGATCTTGTTTTACAAGAAAAAAAGAGGAGAATGTACAGGAGCTGAATTTTATCGCTGTCACCCTGGTAGCTTTTTGAGTTTCATACATTCACGTAGTACTTAGAAATGTCCCTTTCTTGGATTATGCCTGAAACATTTGAAAACAGTTCTTTTTTCCTTCATCCCATGTGGTCTTTTGTAACAACTTGATTTATCTTCTGCCAGGGCGGATGCTGAACCTGTTGATCAGAAGAATTACCTTGAGGAACGTTGCAAGCCACAATGTGTAAAATCATTGTATGATTATGAGGTGGGCATGCATTTCTCGTAAGGAAATTAGAAGGTTGATTTAGTGATTCCAATCACAGAGTGAAGACTACTAGTGGAGTATTGCATTTTAACATTGTTCTTTTTCTTCTTAATATAATGATATGCAACCCTCCTGTGTTTCCGAGAAAGAATTTTAACATTGTTCTTGTGCATCACTTTGTGGCTATATTATAACACAAATTTTATTTAAAATATTGCTAGAAAATACAAGTTTCAAGTCTTGCCTAATACACTAACTTGTGCAAGCGTATCCTTGTACCATCTATATTTCCTGGCCTTCTTTTTTTCTTTCTCCTTTTCTTTTTAATGCATTCAACTTCAGTTATCTGGTTGTCCTATGGGAAACTTATTAGGATTAGTGCTTCCTGTTATGTTGTTGTCAGCAGTATGTCACGAATCAAATGGATGTGGCATTTTTTTTTTTTTGAAAAGGGCAAACTTTATTTAGCAGCATATTGCTGCTACGAGGGAGAAGATCTCCCAATGTTCAGCTGGTA
The DNA here is from genome assembly GCA_015844335.1 of Chrysopogon serrulatus. Classification (NCBI taxonomy): domain Eukaryota; kingdom Viridiplantae; phylum Streptophyta; class Magnoliopsida; order Poales; family Poaceae; genus Chrysopogon; species Chrysopogon serrulatus. Next base: position 107,597 of record JADLZL010006536.1, read on the forward strand.
CAGCAGTAAGTGCTGCCATAATAGGGCAATACACACCACGCTCAGAATTTGAGCAATTGAGAGAAAGACTCTGAAGGCCAACATGAGATTTGGCTTGTCTAGCCAGCACATGTGCTGTGCAATTATCTCTCCTATCTATTTTAAATACTCTTGCTGAAGAATCAGCTGTCAAATTAATGAATCTCTGAGTGAAGCCCTTGATTGTCCATTCTGGTGGTGTTGAGAGATCATCAGAGTTGAAGTATGTCGCTAGGAGCTGATTGTCGATGAGGAAATTGACAGCTTGAAGGTTGAGCAACGAAGTGACCTTTGCAGCTAGGTTGAGGGCTGCTGCTTCTGCCATGAGAACTGAGGAGATGTTATCCACCTTTGCCTGCAGAAGAATTTTTTTGTGTATTGTGGAGAATGATGACACCTATCCAGCATTCCTAGGGATTGCCGCTCCTTGGTCTGGATCAATGGCTGCATCTGAGTAGCAGCGAACGCCTGGTAGTAGTGCCGGAACTTGTATTCTGAAGTGAGGAGGAGCCGGTTGTCCTGATTGTAAGGGGTCCTGTACTTCCCGTTCTCCTGTGTTATTGTTGGCTGGTACACCTGCATATGAGGAAATCATACCTCGGGTGGAAAATACCTCCTGTTGGGTAGGCCCTTCTGTAGTTAAACCGTTGCTTTCAATTTCCATCATCTGTGCTACTTCTAACTCTGCAGCCACCGCCTGATGTAGTTGCCATACCGTCCAACTTTTCCGGTTGAACCTGCAATCATTTCTGGCCTTCCAGATGTACCACATAGTGGCGAGGAATAAATGGATGTGGCATTGAATTCTAAATGGTAAAACCATATGAACATGCTATTTGAATTCATGAGTGGGTCTGATTCCCAAAATTCATGTCCCGGTTTTGTTTTTTTTTCTACCAATCTTTCTATAGCTAAAACACCGAGCTTGCTTTTTAAGCCACTATGAGCATTGGCAGGCTCACTTTGATGTTCTTCTTAGTCTTAATTAATGCTTACTATCCTGTGCACAGAGATGCGTCAAGAGAGTGGAGAACGATGGAAGTGGGCAGAAGCACTGCACTGGCCAATATTTCGACTACTGGTCGTGTGTCGACAAGTGTGTAAGTAATCACCTGTGCGTTGAATAGTTATGAATTAACATTCTTCACTCTTGATCATCCTAACCGCCATTTGTGAATCAAAATTGTGGTACAGGTTGCACCAAAGCTCTTTGAGAAACTGAAATGATGATGGAATGCGAGGTGTGATCTCTTTCAGGAACCTAAATAGCTCCAATAAATCCATCCCCTGGCCTCTGGATTTTATTTGCTGAACCTGTAACAGCTGACAGGAAGCCATTTGAATTCATTTTGCTAAACTGTTTGAGCGGGGCATGAAAACAGTACTGCTCTGGCGGAGATTCTTTCAGTGCTTGTATCGAAAGTTTGAAATCATTATCTCGTTTTTAGAATTTGTGCATGCATGTTATACAGGAGCTTGTGGCTTGGGTCCCCTTAAAAATATCATTGGCTCACCTCCTTAACATGCATTCATTAGTCTGTAAGTGCTCGAGTTCATTTAATCCGTTTGATCTTTCACAAATCTGCTTGACATAGGATTTTTGGATTACCCACAAACAATGGGCTCGTTTAGATATATCCATATTCACCTCAATCCACATGTGTTCAATCCAACATACATAAATTGAGAATTTGGATGTACTTATATTCACCTCTCGATCTATGTTGGAGTGAATTGTGATGAATTTAAATTATTTTTCATCTCAATCTATGTATGTTGAAGTAGATCAGGATAGAAATTAGTTATAATAGTGCAGCCAAACAAGCCTTGAGGTGGATATGGGTGCAGGCAAACAAGACGACATGAGTTGATCCAAATGCCTAAGGCAAGTTACTTAAACAGTTAACCCCTATGGGACATGTCAAATGGCGCTGCACGTTTGCTTGTTGCAAAAAAGGTCAGTAATTTCTGAAGTGGATGAAGGCACCCAATCCCGAGAGTTGAGACGCACAGAAATACGTTGCAGCAGCATCGCTTCAGGTTCTTCGACCACCAGGTTCTTCGACCACCAGAGTTGGACACGCCAGTGTACATTCGGAAAGCAACCTAAAGCGAATTGAGCATTACGCCTTGTTGGAATGGCAGCTACTGAGACAATACACGAAAATCATCAACCCACATTGTGGCGGTTAATTCTCAGCCGTTGTCATAATAGGTAGCCCAAGCGCTCGAGCCAATTTTCTCTATGTAAGAACAATGAGGTGACCATAAAAAAGAGAGGCCCCAAGAAGATTGTTCAAATGTACACAAAGGCAAAACCAACCGGGAAAAAAATTGATATGCTACATTCCTCATAATTAGCGACTCAAATCCTAAATATGGCAAATCACTGAATAGAGAAAAATGTCAGGTATGTGCATGGGGGTTGTTAATCTTTTGTGTTCAAGTTATTTGATGGATCTTGGACCGTCTTTCCCGAAGTTCCCTGTCCAAGGGCAGAGAACATTCCAGTGTTACTATGATACTATACCTCAATAGAACAGGGTTTTGTAAGGTTTCCTTCTCTGAAGCAATAAATATTGGAGCTTGGAAATACCTGAACTTGTGCCAAAAGATCCTCCAGTTCGGTTAAAATGTCAGAGAAAGCAGGCCGGCCGGATGGATCTGCTGCCCAACATCTCTGCATTAAGTCCAATATCTTTGGATGTGTCTTTTTTGGAAGTCCTGGGCGCAATCCCTGGCATGAAAGTAAATTTTAGCACATTTCACAGAGCATTCAAGATGTTACACAACACCTACACTTTCTTACCCACCTGTCTCACACCTACAGCCGCTTGGAGAGGGGTCATGGTATCATATGGGATCTGGGAACATCAGACGTTGAAAATTATCAAGATCAGCAATTGCAACAATAACTAACCTATAATAACCATACAAAATAGAGCAACAGTACCTTCGACGTTATTAGCTCCCAGAGAACAATAGCAAAGCTAAACACATCTGCTTTGTTATCATAGGGTTGATGATTTATAACCTACAACGCGGCACCAAAGATTTATCAGAAAGGTATTTAATATTTTCTCTCTCTTTACTAGTCATTGGGTGCAAACCACCTTCTCGGTGGAATAGTGAAACCCCCCCCCTAGAAAACCATACATAGGAGTTTTTAAAAAATCTAAAACTGTGTACAGATGCATATTGTCACAAAATGAGATTCAAACTCCATGTAGAAAAAATCATATAAAAAAAGAATAAATTTCAGCTGCATAGGCACTAGAAGACAAATTTTCTAAGAATTTGCCTTCTAGTGCATATGCACGCAAAGTTTGTCATTTTTGTATGATTTTTTATAAAATGAGTTTGAATCTCAATTTTTGTGACAATATACATCTATAGATGCACTATGGATGTGCATCATTTTACATTTTTTGAGAACTGCTAAGTATGTTTTGCTGAGAGTTTTCAGGATTCCACCGAGAAGATGGTTTGTACCCAATATTTTCCTACAAAGATGGCAACAGCCACTTTAGTCACGTATCCATATCTGTTTAGTTGTAAGCTTCACCGGACATGCCTTATATACCACATTTGGGCAACCATCTCAACAATTAATAGATCCATTCAAAAGGTTCTATCAGCAGCTTGCTCAGGAGACTACCAGCATTCATAATGTATCTATCTCAAAGTTTTAGTATACAATCACACACTGATAGAAAAAGCTTCTACCAGCAGCTTGCTTCTGAAACTACCAACATTCATAGGTCCGGAGTTTCTATATCACGACAAATTTTTAATATACAATCACACTGTTCCAGCAAATAGAGCAGTACGCAGTACCTCAGGCGCCATCCATCTGTATGTTCCAGTTTCAGCTGTCATGATACCTCCTTGATCCTGGAACCGAGCTACACCAAAATCAGCCACTTTCACAACCTAGAGAAACAAACAACAAAATCATTGATCAGTTGGAGTAATATTCGTCAATTAACATTATTTGTGTTGTATGACGCATGGCCTCAAGGCCCAATATAGATGATACACACAAATAAAGACAACAAATCCTTAAATTCACTACCGGTACTCTTTTCATCCCATTTTCTCTTACGAATGAAGTGTAAATAGCTAAATGGTGCATACATGATCTTTGTCCATTAAAAGGTTGGCAGTCTTCAAGTCTCTATGGATGATACCCCTTTCATGCAAGTAGCACATCCCTCGGCATACATCGACTGCAAACTTCAATAGAGTTGTGAGGTTTAGAACATTATGCTGCTTGTGCACGAAGTCATACAGGCTTCCTCCCGACATGTATTCTGCAAGGTAATTTAAAAAAAAAGGTCAAAAGAGTATTAAAAGAAGAAAATGCTAAAACCTACAACATCTATTAAGAAGCAAGATTCAAAATATTTTCAGCAGATAACAAGCAATCCAAGAAGGCTTAAGTTATAACAGGCAAGTACTATAAACAAGTAGTGCTTTGGCTTTGTAAGTTTCTATTAGCCATCAGATGCCACCACAAAAATCTCACCTGTAATTATGCAAAATTGTGGTGGTTTTGTGCACGCACCAATGAATCGCACAACATTTGTATGTTGAACTTCTCTGAAAAGTGTGGAAGGTGAAGGCAAATCATACACCATTAAATTATTTTAACCAATTGCAAGTAGGATATAGGATATTCAACTAGATCAGAAAAGTCAGAAGTGACACCACAAATATTAGATACCTAAGTATATATACTTCTTGCGTAAACTCGTTCCAGACATTTTTATTCAAATGCTCAGCTCTTAGAACTTTAACAGCTACATCCTCACCAAGGTAAGTCCCATGATACCTTCAGAGTTCAGATAACACAATAAGAAAGCAATACTGAATACAGCAACTAAACAATCAAAAGTATAAACTGGACTCACAAGTCCCCACAAGAACCAGAAGCAATCATTCCTCCCATCTTGAGAAGTCGTTTGTCGATTTCCCATTCACCACCTTTAACTTGGAAGGGCAGTGTTCTTTCAGCTGCTGAGGAATGAGATGAACCAGACCATGAACCCTGCATGAGAAGAAACAAGACAAAGTTTTTTTAGTTGTGGGCAACAAACCAAATCCTGCATAAAAAAAAAGCAAAAGAGAAATTGCCTGCCTAACACTTAGTCGATCATAATTTGTATCTGTACATGAACAGTTCAGAAATTACCTCATTTCTTAAAATGGATGCTTCCAGCGCTTTGTGCAAGCCATCAGTGTCCTGATAGTAAAATTGTGAGTTAGCATTACTGGAGGGGCAAGTGAAAAATATGGATACTCCTGCCATTTTACAGTCTTATTAACCCTACCCAGGAGTCAATGTTTCAAAATAAGTCCAAAGAAGAAAACAAGGCTGCACTTAATGCTACTTTGCTGCTCACTAACCTAATTTAACGGTGTGAAAGAGCATAGGTAGATGCAGTTAATAGGGGTACACGTGGTCATTTTCCATCAAACTTTCGTAAGACTTGGTTTAGAGCCTCCCTGGGCCTGCTATACAGTGGTGACCACTAGGCTTCAGTTCAGATGCATTAGATTATCAATCGACATAGGCACCAAGGTGTTGGTAGGAAATATAGATTCATTTATAACCAGGAAACAACCTCAGGTTCATCCAGAGTTCTTCACAAAAAAAAAAAAAAAAAAAAGATTCAGAGATTGATGACAAATCACAATATTTTGGCAAAGTTGTGCACACTCAATGCAAAACAACAATACAATTGTGGTAATCTCTATTGAGTATGTTGGATGATCCAGATTGAATCCCTTCCATCCCTACAGCCAACCGATTGTGAAAGATGCCAAGTTGCTTCTATATGCATGTATTAAACAAGGTACTGCAGGCCTCAAAAAAAGTTTCTACAAGATTTATAGGTAGGATTTTGGGAAGGATTAGTGCCTCAAGAAGAAATTGCAGATGTGTAAATGGTTATTTCATGAGGCTTGTTGCTTCACATAGGTTGTCATGTTGCACACGCAAGATAATTTACTAGCACCAGAATAAACTATACCAATTTAACGTGCATCAGTGAACATTGTTACAGGTGTCCTGACTCAAGATGAAAAATATTACTGGCAACTTGCATTGCTAACAAGAAAGACAAATCCTTAAATTTTCAAACAAGTTGGGGAAGGTTAAGTCTAGGAACAATGCATTGACCTCAACAATTCAACTAATGCCATGATAAAGGTCTAACATATTACCTCAATGGGCCAGCCATCAACAACAAAAACATCAAGAGAATAGCCATCATGGGTAGAGAAAACATGTGCTTCTCTGATGTTCAATCCAATGTCAGATAGCAATGCAGATAGCTGGAAAGAAATGTTCAGTTAGATGCTGTACTGTGAATAAAAGGTCCAATTATGTGCAAAGTAGTGTGTACAATCTAATATCAATTATATAAATAAATAAATAAAAAAACTCGAGCATGACAACATTACACATTAGTGGTAAAGCTTTGTATATGGACTAGAAAAATGCTATAACATCTTGATATCTTAAATATGTATCAAAACTTGAGGATAATTTAAAGGTACACAAAATTGCTGACCTGACTAAGGAGCTTTGGCTTGTCGATTGTGGAGAAAACGATCTCATGAATGTGAGTATATGGTGTGTCCTGCCTGTGAAATATACAGTCAAGATTAATACATTGAAAAATAAAGTTGTGTGAAACATTTGTCTTGGGCATGAAATAGTTATTCATGCAATTGAAAATGCACGAGCTTTTTTTTACTGAGTTAGGAAGCTTGTTTATCTGATGCACAGAGCCACAGACTACATAAGTGAATGTGTGCTTTTGTACAGAGGTCAAGAAGTTTGATCTGTGTGACTTACTGAATCCAAGCTCCAACATACATTAATATAAGGGTCGCAGCCTTCACAATATTTAGAAGGAAGGTAAAAAGAAAAGGGCAACTATGTCGTACAAAGGCTGGCCATTGCTCACCAGGCCAAGTTAAATGTTGCACCAAGGTTTTTGAGTTGCACCTTTTCAAAAAGATACTCTAATTAACTAAAAGGTCCTTTTTCGGTGCACAGACAAAAAAACAAAATTAGGACTTTGATCTTCCATGAATTCAGGAACATCAACTTGGCTGCAATATCTGGACTCTTAAAATGAGAAAGGAAACCTTATTTGTACCTCCCAATATTGCATACACTTACTAATTTTTTGTGTTCATTCTATAGCATGCCTGCTGGTTTCTTTTCAAAATGCATATATATTACCCACCCCCACAACCCACCTTGGTTCAAAATTATAGTTCAATTTGGCTTTGTCCTAAATCAAGTTTCTCTAAATTTGACAAACTTTTTTAAAAATATACATCTAAGAGTTCAAATAAATGCACTATCAAAAGTTCAAAACATATTTGATGGAGAATGTAATTTGATGTTGTAAATGTTCATGCATTTTTCTAAAAGACTTGGTCATTAGAGAAGTTTGGCTTAGGACAATAACTTTTTTAAAAAAAAACATAAAATATAATTTGATTTGGAACTAAAAGACTTGGTCATTAGAGAAGTTTGGCTTAGGACAAAGCCAAAGCAAACTATAATTTGGAACAGAGAGAACACTCCAATAATTGCATCACAAGTATCCTAGGACATAAAGATATTCTAAGATGTATAACCACTAGACTAGCACGTGGAAGAATCATAACTTTAGCGAAGAGTGAAGGCAGTGCAAGACAAGGTATTTTTAGTATAGACTACAAAAGGCAATGAGCCACATGTTACTATGTTACTAGCAATGCAGCATTCAATTTGGGGGTCCCAAAAATCTTTTGAAGCAACACATATCATAGGCATCTACCTTACAGAGAGATCGTCGCCATCATCATCCCCTTCTTCAGATGCATCAGAGTCATATGCTGGATCCATATCTTCAATCTTTGATCAAAGTTTAGAGTCAATTTGACAACTCCAATTTCTATTGATGATACTAAAGATGAGCAAGCATTAATGCACGGGAAAACATTTAGCCTTGACAAGAGATGAAAGAAAAGGTAAAATCGCAATCTAATAGGCCTCTCTTCCTAATCCCTAAAATACTAGACCAACCAAACATTAAAGAATTTTATGAATTGCCTATAAAGAATGAAGGTTGTTTATTATCTAAACAAAAAAATATAAATCCATAAACAGAAAAGTTGGTAGCAAGTTCTTGGGCTCAAGCTCAAGGTAGGTTTCAGGCCCTGCATTGTACTTTTTCGAAGGATGTATCAGTCAAAGCCAGTCACTGACTCCCTTGTTCACATTTTGCAAGATGTATTAAGAGTACTGTAAATACATATTAGCAGTTTAGCACCAACAAAACAAGAAAACAAACACAATTACCTCTTAACAATCTTTTAGTTGAATTCCCACAACCATCCCTAAAAGATACCCTAACAGAAATTTGGCAAGTGGAATTCTTTCTACCTTCTATGGTAACTACTGCTTACCAATCCAACTTATCCTTCCTACTTAACAAATAACAAATAAACAACAGATTATCAAAAACCAGTTGTGGCACATGAGCTGAGTTTAGTTACAACCAAGCATGTATTCAAATGGCACTACACGGCTGCTGCAGAGGGCAATGTGCTCGTTCACAGTGAGGAATATGGCAACTGATTACTGGCAGTACCATTTTTTTCAGATCAGGTGACTTGAAGCCTACCCTCACTTGATTTTTTTTGGGGCCATTGGATCTAAAATAGGTGGCTAAGATCAAACCTCTCTCCTTTATCTCCTTCCTATCCCAGCTCGCTATATATCCACATGCACTCTCACAAGCCAGATCCATGCATGCAAAGTTCGCGCCCCCCCTCCACCACAGCCTGACACTAAACTCCCGGCGTCCCTCCATCATCAGTGCCTTCTCCATCAAATCTGGTCAAGCTCATCCACCAAACAGGCTTCCTGCCTGGCTCTCCACTAACACCATCTCTAAACAACTGAAGCTTGACAGGCCGCCGCCTCCGCACCAACCGCCATCCTCCACCGCGGCAAGCTCCCCACTGGCTGCCGCCTTGCGGGAAGCTCCCCACAGTCCCTCTAAGCCCGGAGGCCACAGTAAGGCCCAAACCCCCAACCCCTGAACCCTAACCTCAAAGGGGCTGAGGAAGACGCCATTCATTATTTGGATGAAAAAAAAAATCAAGTGAGGGGAGGCTTCAAATCACTTGAGTGAGGTTTAGCTTTCCTGTTCTTTTTCCAAATTAAACTTCGGTAATAATAAAATAAACCGAAACCACTAGCCAAAGTAGCTATTGCTATCATATAGCACATAATAGTTTCTTGCAGAACTTTAAAAACTTTAAACCAACATATGGAAGAGCTTTACCCTCAAGAAACGGACATAGAATGCAGGGCGTCTATCAGGATCCTTTGCTTCTGCTAAGACGTTCTGGTGGACCAAGACATCGGCTGCTTTGTCAACATTGATATCCAGCTGATAGCTACGGTATGAGAAAAAAAAAGAACCAATGTTGGCTTTATGATTATACAAGTAAGACAACGGAAGAATTAATTAATTGCCCTATAGCAATTCTAATACAAAAATAGAGACTGCAGCTACCAGCTTCCTTTGAATATCATAAAAGTGAACTACTCCACACACAGAGTATACAGAGGCAAAGCTACAAGAGTAAGGGATAAGACTCTGACTGTTCAATACAAGGGATAACTACAAAACTAAGGGCTAGTATGCAATTGTTAAGCCACGCTGTGCTCTAGGACAAGTTTGTTTGTAAGGATATTCGCTAACTTGAGAATTTTTGCTGCTATCGATCTAAAAGAGAAGCTTTGGAATTTACTTTTTATGTAGGTAAGACATCTCTAATTCACAACGAGTATGAAAGCTTTCCTTTTCCGGGAAGGGTGTGAGCCAACAGATGATTCTAAAGAAACCCTGTTCACTCCATTTACGTCCAAAATTAGCTTAATCACAGAACAGACCCGATCAAAATCGAGCCAGACACAGCCGCTAGGCACTTTTCCAACATCATCATCATAGTGTAAAATTCCAAATCCGCTCAGTCCTCAAACAAACAGTTCCAAGTCAACCCCGATTCCATCGCCGAGTCAAGGTAACCAGAAGGTCAACATGTTTGCTACAAAAATTTGCGCTTAACACGAAGCTCACCACTCAGCTTCGCGATGCCCACACCCAAAAGCTCAAAACCCAAACGACCACGCTACCCTCCTTGACCGAAGAATGAGCTAGCACAGATTTCCACAACCGGGGACCTCTAAAGTCTAGCAAGCAAGCCTAAGATGCGGCAGGTGAGTGTGGTAATGGATCAGCACCTGTGCGGTAGCCGGCCGAAATGGGCGGCGAGCCTGTCGCGGAACTCGGGGTCGGACGCCTCCGCGTGGCCGTCAGCGACGAGGCGCTCGAGCACCTGGGCGCAGATGTCGCGGGCGCCTCCGCCGCTGTTGCCCCCGCTCCCGCCGGAGCCGGCGGGCGCTGCCGGGGCGGCGTCCTCGCGCGGCGGGGACGAGCTCTCCCCGACGCCCTCCTCGACGGGCCCCACCCTCTTCCGCCACCATCCTCCCGCCCCAGTCCTGCCCCGCCCCTCGCCTGCCTCCCCCACGCCGCGCCGCACCGTCACCTGCCCCGCATCGCCGCCCCTCGCGCCTCCCTAGCTTCGCCTCGCCCACCCGCCAGCTCGCTCGCGTGTTCTAGAAGCTTCGTGGGCGCTCGCTCTGGGCAGTGGAAGGCGAGAAGGATAGGAGGAGTGTGGGACACAACGCAAGACGAAGGAGAAGGAGCTTTTAACGCGCGAGGGCCCACTTTTGACGGGAATGTGTCGGAACACGGGGGCCTCGTTGCGAAAATGGGGTTTCCGTGTACGCCGTGGGCGCTGTCTTGTTTTGACGTTCATGGATGAAATGTGGGGGTCCATGTGTCAGTGAGAGTGCCGAAACTAGTAGGGACGCGGTGTAACGGCAAGTTGATCAAAGACTGTTCTTGCGCGGACACTGGGGGATGGGATGGATGTTATGTCGTTGCTACTCGTTTATTTTTGCACGCCACGAAGTTCTTCTCTTGCAGGTTTCTGGTGGGATATAAATTGGTTACCATTGACTATTTTTTTTTGATTTTAGTACGCATGATTCATGGCATGAAATGAAATGGGATAAGGACAACACTTAGGAAGGGACCATGCATTAAGCTTTAAGTAGTGCCGCCACTCTAATACTACTAGGGTTATGTATATATTTAACTAGTGGCAAGTTGATCAAAGCCACAATAGTTCTATTCTCCAAGAACACTGGGGTGTTAGATGGATGTTATGTCGTTGTCATAGCTCGTTTATTTTTAAGTTTATATATAACCAAGGGCTTCGCACATACAAAAAAATGACATAACCTAGTAAAAATTTACGTGGACAAAAGAAAACCGTAACTTATATCGAGCAAATAAACAAGATTTCCCAAGTTAGTAGATATAAATTGGTTACCATTGACGCTATTTTTTTAGATGTCATAAATGTGCAGGTTGCTAGCCAATTATCCCAAAACATCCCGAGTACACCAGCTCGATCAAACTGTCATCTCACGAATTGCAAATAAGAAATAGCTTAATAAAGGAAGTAGTGAGGTTACTAATTAATCAAGCTTAGTACAACTACAGTCCATTTCTTTTTGGCTGGTGTGTCTCAGCTATCTAACAAAATCTTGATGAATGGTCAAGCCAAACGTCAACATCTCAACCAAAATTAGAAGCTCACAGTGTCTCGCTCGAGGATGATCCTAAGCATTATTCTTTTGTCAATCATCCAACAATTTAATATTGGCATAGTTGTACGATACACAACAAATTGCGCTAATTGCAATGAAAAGATAGGCGGCATCAATTAGCACGCATCCTCCAAAGTATTTGGTGCTAGACACGGGTCATTTTCTAACATGTAGTTTATGTTTAATAATGTAATGCACACATGATATCTCAAATGAGATGTGCTGAAAATGATTGGCTCACTAATAATAGTTAGCATATAAGAAACTTGAGATAAATTGTTGGTTCAAAGTTGTAAGTACGTTTGCTCAATTATTGATCAACTTCAAAGCATGTGACTAATTTTAGAAACTGTATCAACCAATAATTGATCTTAAACTTTTATTGTTTGGATGAGTTAAGACTAGTTACTAGTTAGGCTAAAAATTAGCTCAAATAGCCAAGGTTGCTAGCTGGTTTGCTAACAACTAGTTGAAGATTTATCTAAAAATTAACCCACCTATTAGCTTTTCTGTTTTGATGCACTAGAGCTAATATGGGCTAGTTTTTAGCTAGTTAGTGATCAGCCTTTGTATCCAAATAGATCCTTATTGATGACTAATACTAAGAGTATCCCAAGAGATTAGCCAAATCATTTCTAAAGGTAAATTTAGACATTATTAGAGAAAATGTTCTCCAACACCTAATTTGTTTTCTATTTTGGGATAGTCTACCTCGCTAGCTATTCTTTTAAAGAGCCCTCCAATATTTTTTTTATCAAATCTATTTTAAAGACTAGCTAAATCAGTAAATTTGGCTAGTTTCTTTGACTAGTCTTTTGAAGATGCTTTAAGAGCGTGAAAATGCATCTTGTGAATTTTACACAATAGCCTTGCTACATTTCGTGCTCTATTTTCTTTCCTTCATGGGTCTTTAATGCCAAATTTGTATATCTAGAAAAGCATCGCCCGTCTCATCAAAACTACAAAAACACCTTGTGTTCCTCGAGGTCGTTGATCCTAAGCACATTCTTTGATCTCCAAACTAGTCAAAGATTGTAGTAGCCTTGCATTAGCAGCAAGAAATGGCATTAGATCAACATAGACCAGCCAAGTCACAGCCTCGTGTTGCACTGAAGCATGCCTGGTATATACCATTTTCTCATGCTCTCCCGCTCCTCACCCATGGCGTGATTTTTTTTTCAACCAAACAAAACAAAGGAGGGCCTTGGACGAATGAAGAAGAGGCACCTTCTCCGTTGGTCGATGCATGTGAATTTTGGAGGAAATGACAGAAAAGCCCCTGATCTGATGGCTCTAAACCTTGTTGGGGGCTTGTTCTTTGCCTTTTATCCAAAATGTGGGTTAGAACCAAGCCATTGTAGTGGTGGAAGGAATCTGCTTAAAAGTGGGCGAGGGAAGGGGAGAACCTGAGCTGATGGATGGATCTCATCTCACTTTGCTTGGGGTCCATGCTTATATTCCCCAACGCAACGCAAGCATGTCACAGTCCCCTGTTGCACTCGTCACCTTATTAAGTGCACCAAGATTTGCACAAGGTCTTCAATGATTCTATTCCAATATTGTTTTCTCAGTGCTTGTACAAATCAGCTTCAGCTATCTAGGAAGATGTCCATCAAAGTTAATGCCCGTAGTAAAATGACTAAGCTACCTATAGTTACACTTAAACCAATTCTCTTTGCATCAAACGGCTACACAAAAAATCCTTATTGTTGGTTCGTCAATAAAAGGCAGTTGTAATGCAAGCTAGGTAATTTATATAATATATTTTTTACTTTTTAAAAGAGTTTTTCGAGAAATTGTGGTCTACGGAGAAAATAGTGCACTAAGTCTCTTAGATAAGGTGGGTGCAAAGTAATGATACAAGTAGGCCCAATGGTGCTTTTCCGGTTTGAAATTAAATTAGGTGGGCCCTGGTCCAAACCATTACTAGTGCACTACCAAGGTGGATTGCTAAAACCAATTAACACGTTCAACATATATAATTGTCCGCAGGACATGGGTCCCTGTATGTTATCTCGGCTCCTGGATATATTCCAGCCTCCACAGGTGTTGTCCGGTGTTCGCATGATATTCTGCACTGCCACATGTTGTCCATCCACCTTGGTGGCGCATAGGAGATGTTTGGACCCATGATCCCTCGAATTCAATTTCAGTTTTATCCAGCTAACTAGCTAATTTGGTTAAATGCCATTCTAGTTTATTTTTTCACTCACTTAAATTAATTTTCTAAGACACTCACTTAAATTACTTGAAATGCCATTCGAGTTCATTTGAGCATTTTTTTGGGGTAAATCCAATGACCATGCCAAAGGTTTACCTCGGTTAATCTAACCCCATGCCAAAGGTTTACCTCGGTTCATCTGACTCTTTGGAGAGGTAGTTTGTCTTCAAGATTTTGTGACCGGGGACTATAGTTTGTAACCTTGCATTTATTTTAGACGCGATATTATTTTTTTATAAGTTTTGTATTTACAGGCATCATCCCAATTTTTTAAGAAAAGAAAAAGACCAAGAAGTTTGTCTTTTAGAAGGAGGTGAGCAGCGCGGGTGCACACGTTATGCACGCGGGTTCCTTTTAGTACCACAACCACAAGGTTGCCTCGCTATACATGTTGTTAGACTTAATTTGTCTTTGCAGTGACATCGTTAGGGCATATATGCTCTTAGCACTAAAGCAAGATCTCTTTTTAACAAATCGCATCAAAGCAAAGATACTATATAGGCCATTACCGAAAGTGATGATTGCGGTTCAACGTCTCCAACGATCACCTAATAGAAAAGGCCACATATAATGTTCGTAGTTATCTCTTACGCATGTAAGCAGTGATGGAGAGCCAGGAATACAATGGAGAGACAGTTTTTTTTTGATACCTTCTGTTTTTAGTACTAATATAAGCCTAGGAGCCGATGTGCTTAAATTTGGACGTTGTCTATCTAGTTTTGAGTAACAATGCACACATTGCAATTTGCTTGAGGTTCATCTCACGTGTGAGAGGAGTCTGATTGGTTGCTTGTATTATATTTTATGCAACACAATCTAAGTCACCACAAATATATGGGGAATTTTGCCACCGTGGAAGTGACCGCTCTTTTTTTGCTAGACACTAAAAAAGTTGAGATTCTTTGAAGGACATCTTGATTCTTGTTAAATTTTTTGGTGGGCCGCCGCGCCCAACCAAATACTTTTATAAAATAGATATAAAATTATATAAGTACCCTAAAATTATACCATAAAATCCGATAGACTCTACATGATGAGAACTACAGAGTAAAATAATGTTTTGCACCGAAAATAACTATTTTGTCTCTCTTCATAAATAAACAAAGTTAACCATGGTCAAATTTGTTTATTTATGAAGAGAGACAAAATAGTCATTTTTCTGTGCAAAATAGTATTTACTGTGTAGTTCTCATCATATAGAGTCTAATGTATTTATGGTATAATTTTAGGGTACTTATATGATTTTATATCTATTTTATAGAAGTATTTAGTTGCATGTGGTGTCCACCAGCAAATTTAACAAGAATCAAGGTATCCTTCAGCAAATCTTAACTTTTTTCAGTGTCCAGTAGCAAAGAGCGGTCACTGGCAAAATTTCCCTAAATGTATGGAGTGCTTTCATGTTTTGTTTATCCTACGTTAACTAAGTTGTGTCTAATAGAGTTGACCATGTACAAATTATAATAAGTCATTTTTTAAGTATATAAGATATTTTGCTATGTTAAAATAATTTATTTAAAAAACTGAGGGAGTAGTAATAAATAGTGAAGTTTTTTCTTCCATTTTTCATGAAAAAACAAGCCGTCACTTTAGATATGTTTCCATGGAATATACTTATTAAAAAGAGAAAAATCAAGCATACACATATATATTCTCCTATGTCTAGGCAATATCTATGTGAAAGCTGAGGTATGGATTGGGGCATCTTTTATTTGACGCTGGGTCAGGCAATATATATCTTTTATTTATTCTCCTATATATGTCTAACAATATTATTGCAGTGCAGCGTGCAACATAAACGCTAGGTCAGGCTCACGGCTGGCAGAGATCGACAGATGCACATGCCACTGCTGAGAATTTGCTCATAAAAAGAAAAGAAAGGTGATGGATGAATATGGATAGATCCATCTACGTAAGCCTCAAACTGCTGTCGGCCATCCGCTCCTGTTCTTTCCTTGTGCAAGTTTAAAAAGGGATGTCACGCCCTTGTTGGTGCGCACTTGATCGATCACGGCATCATCAGCCATAAAATGGGTTGTCCACGTACCGATAGATATGAAATATGTTCCGATATGATATGAAATATGTTCCAGAACAGGGTTACTTTTTAATGTTTGATTTCCTCCTGATATGATGTAAGCAAGCTTGTGTCATATTTACAAGATCCTTTTAAAGATCTGAGGGCATAGCTGCGTGCCCGAACATAACTAGAAACAATGAAAGAGCTTAGTTAGGGCCAAAGAGGGCCATGCCCAGTGTCTTAGGGCTTAGGCTATGCCCAATCTTAGGCTTGACAAATTATAAACAGAGCATTTAATCTCATTGCTTTAAATGCTAACAAATTAAAATATTAATCTTGCCCTCTCTGATTCCATTTCATGTCATATTGGCTCCCTCAGCTTTTCTTTCCAAGCACCACCACTTACTAGGGTATTAGATTCTAACAAGTAGGAGCAGGCCTGCAAAGACGAGAAGAGTGAGATGAGCACTGAATCAAGAGAGAGCTTGAAGACGAGAGCAAAAATGTCTATCTCGCCCACATCCTCTCCCTACAGATCCTAGAAATTAAATTAGCAAAATAATTGCTACACGTCCTTTTTATGATAACTAACTATGACTTCATAATAGTACCCCATCGAATTTCAATGTTTGTGGCGTGAATGAACTGTTGATCAGTACTACGTTCCTTCATCGTAGTACAATGCAATAATAAAATATGCCAAAAAAAATAATAATCTTATCCACAAGGTGCAGGAATGCCCCCAACTACGCTCGGGGTCTTGTGAGCAATCATCAAAGGAGCAACACGAAGTCCAAACATCATTGGCTTGCCGTGGCTGCAAGGCACTTGCGAAGAAGCTATGCATGAAAGCTGCTGAAGGCTATCAAAAGTCTCTTCTTCCGAGCCTTTCGCTTTCAATGGTAAAGGTAAAAGCTTCAAGCATGTGGTTTTGTTGAGTGAGGCAACAAGTGCTGCTGCCTGCTGGTACATTTTCCAATCTAGCTAGTGGACTGCTGGTCCTACCCAACGACTCAGTTTGATATATACATATGCAGACACACAGCAAAGGAAAGTAAATAGCCAATGTGAGTGTCATCCGTAGTTTTCTTTCTTTATTTTATATCTCTGAATATTTCATCCGTAGTTATCCATTCGTGCAGAGAAGGAAGGGTTGAAACCCTGGGAGTTGGGGAGGAATGGAAAGGCTTCTCATGGAAACAGCTTTCCAAAGGCTGAGCCACTGAGGTATAATTGGTGTACTCCTTTTGTCCTACAAAAAGTATTATTCTCATTTTTTTTAAAAATCGTGTTTTTTAAGTTTAACCAAAAAATTATTAATATTTATGGTGCACGATAAGTATGTTAAATTAATCGTTGAAACCATTCTCATAGTAAACGTAATCAAAGATATAAATGCTGCTATTATTATTATTTTTATTTTTATATATACATACAGACTCAGTGGGGATGGTGGATTGGGGCTAGTGGTTTGGACGAGGAGAGGGAGGCGAGGGAGGGGGCACACACCCGGAAGGCGGCGGCGGGCGGCGGGGGGCGGCGGCTAGGGCAGTGGCGTGGGAGAGGAAGGGAGGAAGAAGAAGGCGCGAGCGTGGGAGAGATTGGAATAATGAGACTTGCCCAATTACTTTATTGATTCAATCCAATTACAATGATCTAATATTTATAGTCTCAAGTGGACTATAACGGAAAAGTCCGTATCGAACCCGGATTTTTTAGTTTTCTAATCTTAACTACCTAAATTAATTAATAATAATAAAAAGTAATTTGCGGCGATGGCGGCGGTGGACGGCCACGCGGGCCCATGGCCTCCCGGGGCGCTTGGCGCTACGCGGCGGCGGCTAGGGTAGCCGCCGCCTCTCCTGGTGCTCCACGCCGTCCTCCTCCTGGAACGGGCCGTGGAGCCCACCAATCTCGGTCGGATCCTCTCTGACGTTCGCTTTTGGTCTAACAACTTCATAATTTGTCATCGTCTTGATTGGACGTGTGACACAGACAAACTTAAAAAGTTCTACCTATATAAAACTCAAAATAATACTCTTTTAGAGACAAAAGGAGCATCAGTGAGGCCTGCCTGCTGCTGCAGTAGTCAATGTGCACAATTATGCATGGATCGGCAGCCTTCCTTGTTGTACCCTCCATGTTTGTTGGTCTAATCTTCGGTTGCCCCAAAATGGCGGCACTCCTTTCCGCAAAAACTACTCAAGGTCGTACGCATTATGACCCGTGATCGAGAAAATTTGCTGTGATCCTTTGCTTCCCACTCAGCTGATTGTACACATGTGAATAGCATGGTGGATACATATATAGGGTCATTTATTTATATACATATAATATGGAAGGATGTACATGTACTGCAGCTTCTTTTTTATCCATATATATGGCCATGCCCATACCATACCTAAGTGACCACTCTACCAAACAAGAGGAAGGCACCTTTTTTTTGGGGGGTTTTTGCAGCTCAACCACCGGCCAACATTTGATTAGGTGTGCCATGCCAGTGGACCACCACAGATGAGATGACCTAACACTACAGTAGTGTCGTCTTCACGTGCGCAATCCATCCATGTGTTTTGTTGCTGGAGGAGAGGATGTATGTCACCAGTCTAGAAATGTTTGAACCTGCACAAGGGAGAGCACAGAGATAGTAGAATCTCAGACTTTACATGTGTTTAGTTTGAGAAATCAACTATATTACATTATTAGATAGAAAAAAGGAGTACTTATGAGGATTTCTATATTGAACTGAAAAAATAAAATATAGACCTTCTTGCCACCCAAGACGAGAATAGTAATTTTCTGAAGACCTGTGTCATTTCAGGGACAAGAGAGAGGGAAGCCCAGCATGCAGCCTGGGCTCGAAGTATATCTGTCCCAAAATAACTGTCGGGCTTTTTCGGTTTTCGAAAGATAAATTTGCTCCAAGTTTGACTTGATTTGTAGAAATACATGTAATATTTATATCTCCGAATAATTTTGTTAAAAAACTAGATTCAAAAATCTTTCCGATGATACTAATTATGATACTAATTGATAATATTTACTATTTATAAAAATTGCCTGGAAGTTGCAAAACTTGTTTGCCAACAATTTGTTTTGATTCGGAGGAAAGGGAATCTTTGTGGCGTGGCCGGGCGACGAAATTATTTTGGGACGGAGGGAGTATATCTGACGCGACGGGATGGAATTGCTGGGCCGTACGTTACTTACACCCGGCCGGGCTTGGTTGGTTTCCACATGGGCCGAAAGATAAATTTGCTCCATAGAGTACTACTACTGCTCAGGCTGCTCTTTGTTATTTTGTTTGAGAAAGAAATACTGTTCATTACTGTAAAACATAAAATACCGAGAAACGAAAGAGCCAGTGATAGGATGGTCCTGTGAAGCGTTTTTAGATTTTTTTTTCTACATACAAAGGCAGGGTACGTGCGTTTCTCGTGCACTAGAAGCAGAGAGACTCCCAATCTCCTTATTTGTGTACGTGGACTACGTATGTCAAGTTGTACCCATAAAAAAAAAATCAAGAAGAGAATAAAAAGTTCTGTTCACCATGATATTAGAGCATCCTTAACAGTTTGTCATTCAGTTTTTTCATCCTTAATTTTTTGGCAAAATAAAAAAAATCCTCTCCAATAGTTTGGCATCTTCCTTTCTCATCTTTCCTAATTTCGCAAAAATTCTTTCAGAGCACACATATATGCACGCGGGTCACGCGCGCGCATCGGGCGTCCTCCACTCGTCCCATACGAGAAAAGTAGTGGAAGGGTGGAAACATAATTTTATTTTACTCTCAGGGTTCCTGACACTACTAGAGAATAGACTTTTGGACCGCATACAATTTAGGTTTTAGTCTCAAAAAATTTTATGTTCGGGAGTAAAGGACCTTTAGTCCCAGTTGGAACAACCAATCCGGACTAAAGATAATCTTTTAGTCCCGGTTCATATTATCAACTGAGACTAAAGGTGTTTGGTCCCATTTTTTTAACCTTTCTTAAAGCGGGTTTTGAATATGGTGCCTAACACGGAGATCTATGTTACAGTCTTGATGCTTTAGTCCCAGTTGGTAATACCAACCCGGACTAAAGGTAGACCATTTAGTCCCATTTGGCGTTACGAACTAGGACTAAAGGTCCTGTTTAGTCCCGGTTGGTAACACCAACCCGGACTAAAGGTCCCTCCAGAGTGAATTTAAAAAGGAGAGAGTATCTTTTGTAAGTCAGATGTGTGCGGGAGTTGAGATGGTAGACCACACGCAAGGACTGAAGTGGGAGGTCTTGGGGAACTGGGACTAAAAGTAAAGACCTTTAGTCCCGATTCCCAAAACCGGGACTAAAGGGGGTTGGGAACAGCGGTTGGGAACCAGGACTAAGGGCCCCTTCTCTAGTAGTGTGATGCAAGTTTGCTAGAGAGAGAAGTTTTTGGATCTAGAATGAGTTAATTAGTGGAAAATTTAGAAAGTGAATTATACCAAACTTTTGGAGATAAGATCCTCATATTATTTTGCGAGTTGACAAATAATATAATTTGAGAAACAAAAAATGCCAAACTTTTGATGCTTTTAAGAAAAGCTAGTAGTTCTGTGCACCAAGATACTGTACATAATATTGAGTATAGTATATTAGCCGTTGCAAAAATATTTTATCTAAACAAAATCAGCCGTTTCATGAAACGGCTGATTTTGCAGCCTGCCGACTAGGAATATTAAACTATATGCAAGAATAACAATGACGACAATGTGTTTACTTTTCCAGTCTCAACAAATCATGCAAAAATGACATTGTTATTTCATAAACAATAAATGATGTAGCTATTTCAATTGCATCGACGACGAGACGCAAGAGTCATCATAGACAGATTACTGATCACGACGCACCGTATGCCGTCATGACCTTGTCATTTTCTCTTGTCAGTGACCCAACGTGCCTGCATGTGCATGGATGCCATGCATGGCACCACCACACGACGCGCGGGAGAGCCGCAGAGAGGCGGTCAGCGCATCCATTGACAGTTCTGCAGATTATACTCCTGCCTAATGTAATGTAATTAGTGTAATCAGGCCGCCAGCAGAACAATTCCAATTACAGGTGAGCAGCTGTGCAGCGCCAGATTGCCAGCACAGCCAAGTGGCAAGAAGGGTTGCAATTGCATTGCCTTTTCGGTATAGTACACATCACCATCCATGTCGTTTCTTCCTTGCTCCCGTAGCCTTTTAATTTCGTGCCACCTGATGAACATCGCGATCTCGATCACCTGCCAAAAAAAATTCTTCAGAGACGCCAAGAAACAGAAGAGCCGCCTGAGATCATATTGGAGTCACCCCCAGCTGACCAAAAGAAACATTAGCTTGGCTTCATGAAACTTCTGCATGCATCGACCGATCAACCGGAGGAGAATGCATGGCAGCATGACAGGTGGCTCAATCAGGAAAACGAGACACCGAGATAAATCTCCACAAGGGCTGCGCTAGCTGTAAAACCAAACCATCCTAGCTAGCTCTAATTATTTACCTCGCTCGGATGCATGATCAGCCGGCAGCTGGTGGCCACTCGCGCTCCTGGCCCAATCTCTTGCTGCTGACACTTCGCCTTGTATTGCTTTCTCCTCTTAATGAAATACATGCCTGGCATGTTCGCGAAAAAAAAAGCCGGCAGCTGGTGGTTGATCCAGTCTACTATTAGTGCTTTCCACGCTGCAGGAAGAAACTTTCTTCTCCGATCTGGTCCGGAAATTGACACCTGAAGAAAGTTACAACGGATGCCTAGTCATGGAAGATAGGGAAATTTACACCTGAGCAAGTCTCACTACTAGTCCGTACATCTAATAGATACTCGTTACAGCACGATCCTCTTTTCTTTTTTTTTTTCCTTGTTCTTCTTTTTACGAAGAAGACTGATTTTAACAATTCTTTTGTGTCAGCTGACATTGGCATAATAATAATTCGCTAGCAAGTGAGCAGCAACCTATGCTCATCTCTACAACGGCGATGAACAATCTCAATCTCTCTGTGGCTCCTTCGAAAACAATTCCAATGCAAGCAGGAAAGAGATACATTGATTAGCAAGAAATAGAAGGGGGAAAATGGCTGTATATATGCCCCTGTATGTGTGCGATAAATATTTTAGGCAGATATGAATGTATGCGACGGTTGTTTTGGTAACTTCTACAACCAAATTTCTGACCACTTGAACATGTTGCTCTCCGATTCAAGAGGGGCCCATAGCAGCCCTATTCTCTACTTGATGCCATTAGGTGGCTAATATTAGGAATCAAGGGTAAATTGGAATTAGGGGGTAACAACTTGAAGTGGTGGGAGTTTGGCCAGGTGAAAAAAAAAAAAAGAAAGAGGTAGAGTCCTAAGCGATGTCTAACTGTAAACCAAAATTAAACTAGGGGGAACTTGCATATATTTTCCTCCTCTATCTTCTCTCCCTCTATTTTCTTCTTTATATCCATGATAGGTTTGTACTCTTTTTGTGTCATGTGGGTTGGGTCCCCCTTTATGTTCTATATTGGCAACAGACTGACTATTTTTGCATAAATTTCTAATCATTTTAATTGAGCGACAGAGTTGCCCTTGTTTTTAAAAAATCTTTTTTATTGGTCTGCAGCCTCTGTGTATATATGTGGTGTGTGTGATGGTGATATGTGTGTGGAGGGGGCTTAAGCCCCCCGTTTGTTTCGGTGGATGCACCCGGATAGCAGTGTGTGGTGGACTATGTTAGAAACGAGAAGTTGTGGTTGAAGATCAGATAGTATCATGCAACGAGATAAGTTAATGGCGCATAAATAGAAAATAAAAAATACCGTGCCAGCGTCCACTAATGTTGCCGAGGAGGTAAAGTTCGTCCTTAATTATTCTTGCCATTTCCCTACTTTCTGGTAACCTGCAATAATAATTTATACAAATTCATTAAATATTTAATTTTTTTTGGTATTACAGGACGTGCCCCATGTTCGACGGATCGTCAATGAAATGTTCGAAAACATGAAGGATCACATCAGTCTTAGTACAGGAATTATAGTATTCTCTTCTAACTATTCGCGATATGGTAATTGTTGTTAGATGTATATATGTATTTGTGTATTTTCCCTTTATTGCAAGGGGTAGACCTGCTGAGCCTCTCCTAAGTCTCCCTTACAAATTTATATCCATGGAAGCTTGAAAGGAGGGGCTAGAGAGGAAACACAATGGGACAAGACCCTCCTAACATATTTTTCGAGACCCTTCGCTAAAAAAAAGGCATGATGTAATCTCATTAATAATGGGTAGGATTAGGGAACAAAAAAAAAAACAAAGATGAATGGGTAGAGCAAAAACCAAAAAGAAACATGGGGACAACTAAATGACTAGGGCCCTATTTGGAACCGATTAAAATCGGATCCTTGGCTGCCCCATCATAGGAATTGGAAAAAAAATCTTGTCAAACACCTCACAGTATTGATCTCTTTTCACCGTGAAAGACTCACCCACCGCAAGAATAAATGAGGAGTTTGATTCTCATACCATGGCTCTCTGACCACAACTCGACCAGCTACCGCAACTGCTCGGTCATAGAACGCGTATCCAATAGGGACTAGATATAGGACTAATGGGAAATATTATACTTTCAGTTTGGTGTATTTCTTATTTCTACCACTTAATGATAATGTTTTGAATCTTCTGTTTTTCTCCATCACTCTTCCTACCGCAATTTTTGCATTCCTCTGACAGTAGCAACGTCCAATAGCCTCCCACGACCACATGCAAGTTTTTTTTTCAAGGAAAGGGAAATTATATGAAGAATCAACACATTAAATCCCTAAATTACCCATAAAATATCTAAATAAAAAGTATATAATATTTTATCAAGATTCTTCCATTATTTTCTTCTCTAGTGCCTTTTTTCGATGCAACCAATGCTCTGAATGAACAGAACCTTGTTGAATGCCAGAGCCAAAGTGTAGTCCTTCTACGAATCTAAACGACTAACTTCAAAATATTGGACATGCCGCAACAAAACACTGGACATGCCGCATGATCCAACGTTTTGAAACAAGTCCAAAATACATCTAAAACAATTTAAGAATATTAACATTCGACATTTACATCATCAGGTACAACATGGGATGCAAATTCATCACCTTCAATCTTTGATTTTCTCTTCGCGGATATCAACGATGAGATTGATGTCCCAGAGTAACTATCCTCATTGGGAGTGCCTAGAAACACCCCTCCCCTGATCGGTAATAGTTACAAATTTGTCGTCTGCCAATGAAATCAACGCATGCAACAACAATCTCATCATCGCAACCTCTGAAGTCATCGCAGAAAATCATAGTAAATTTATTTGGGCTAAACCGTAAGCAACTAGATATAAAACCTATGAAAAAGAGGGATATATGCCCCCCTCTTCTTATCATCTGCAGAACACCGGAGAGAAAGGAGAAGGGCCCTAGTTGGTGACGGCGAGAAGCAAGAGCTGCTACAGCGACATGTCTTCCTAGCTACGGCATGCCAGGAGGACCCACTGTTTAATTGCCTGATCATCGGCAAAGTTAGTGGCACCTTGCCTTATTTGCCATGCTTGACACCTGCCGCCCCAAAGATCACTTAAACCCACGAAAGCACATCAGCATCTCTGGCAATCCCACCCTAGCCTGAGAAAAAACTTATGGGCGACATTCAAACCTCAGTCCATAGTTTAAAATTCTAGCAAAAATTCATGAATTTCAATAATTTTAGGATGGTTAAAAGAAAAAAAATCCGAAACTTCATATTACACTATAGATGTCCTATATAACTCTAGAATTATATTTTATATTTCTCCTTTTATTTCAAATTATAAGAAGTTTTGGTTTTCCTGATACATACCTTTTGTTGCTACACATCTAATCAATAGGTGTGTAGTCATAAATCATTCTAATATTTGTTTAGATCTAAAAGGTTTTTAAAAATATACTTAAATTTTTTTTGATGATTGTATAGGTGGTGGAAACATAATCTAATATCAAAATTTAAAACCCTGCCTCATTCAACTAAAAACTTCTTTGTTTTATTCGAGTGAGCTATATGTAGGAAATTAGAAGGTGTCGATGGCCACATCAATATGTCTAGAATTTGGGGATCGCCGTAGCTCGAGTAGTAAACACTCCAGGTGGAGGAGTGGCTGGTCGTGGGTTCGAGCTTTGGTCGACTCACGATTTCCACCGGGGTTTTTCCCCATTTTAACAACCCTCTCTCTCCTGGAGCCACCAAGGGATAGCGATGCGCCATTGTCTGGTTCCGGTGATTGCCTTAAGAACGCGATTTTCGAATCCAAATGTGGTTGTAGGGTCTGTTTGTGTACATAGAGAGTGAGACGTGTGTGTGCATGGTGTTGGTATGTAGGTTCATGATGGTATGTAGGTTCATTACAGATGCCACAGTACCTATATGAGAGGTGTAAAAAAATGTCTAGAATTTTAGTTTTAAAAAATAGTTAGATTTGTATTTCCCACTGCAAACTTTAATAGAAAAAAATGTGTTCGAGAACAAAATAAAGACACGCTGACCATAACTCCTAGTAGCATCATTGTGTTCACTGTTCATACAGGACTCCAGACAGACACTGAGGTCAAAGGCCTAGATTTCCAGCACAAGGCGAGCCTGCCGTCGCCATGGACGATCCCAAACCCTCTGCTGAAGAGTCCAGCCAGCATCCTGCCCTGCGCCACGCTGAAGCTGCTCACCTCGCAAGCCCTAAACCCATCGAGCTCCACGCTGCAGGCCCCACCTGCCAGAGGTCCAGGCTGATACTGCCCCACGGCGTCCTGGATCCTGGGCCCCAGCGCCTCCTTCTCCACGAGCGCCAGGCACGCGCCGTAGCCGCCGTCGCGGAAGCAGCTCGCCAGGGACTCCCGCACCGCGCCGAAGTGGTGCAGCGCCTCCCGGAAGAACTCCGCGAAGGAGGTGCCGCCGCCGGCGCCGGTGACGGGAGTTCGGCCCATCCTGAAGAGCTCCTCCTCGGTCGTGACCACCAGCTTTGGCCGGAGGATCCTCACGACGCTGCCGGCGAGCAGCTGCTGCAGCTTGGTCAGCGAGCTGTAGGGCTGATCCGTCGTGTCGCACGAGACGATCACCGAGGACGAGGCGTCGCCGCCGCCGTTGCAGCAGCAGCAGCTCGTGGCGAAGCCGTGCAGGTCCTCGTCGCTGCGGAGGCGGAGGAAGCTGTACTGGAAGGGGACGTTGAGCGACGCGGCGAACTCCGAGAGCCGCCGCGCGTGGCCGCCGCCGTGCGGTGCGCGGCGGCGTCGGCGTCGTCGGCCGTGACGACGAACGCTTCCGTGAGGCGGAACGGCTTGCGGGTGCCGTGGCGGGCGAGGTCCGACATGAGCGACGCCCACTGGACGCCCTCGCCGACGTTGAGGTCCACCACGTGGACGCCCGGGTCGTCCGCGGTGGCTTCCAGGATGGCCTGGTTGGCCGTGAAGTGCGCGAACTTGATGAACGGCGACAGCTCCTGCAGCATCCGGTACGCCGGCATCCGGTTCCCCGGCGCCGGTGCATCAGCAGTCGGCCGGCATTCGCCGGAGATCCGGGACCGCAGGCCCCGGGCGAAGTAGCAGGCCAGATGGTCGGATGAGCTGAGCGGTGTTGCGCGGTGACAGCTTCTGTTATTGTAAGGCACGGCGACGCCGACGCCGGGGAAGACGATGCCGTCGATCCTCGACAAGATGGCCGAGGCGCTGATCGAGTCCCTGGACTCGATTGCCCTGGCCCCGGCGACGAGAAGGTCGCCTACACTGCTCTCCTCCATGAACTCCTCCTGGACTCCCAACAGCATGCTGCCATATTCTTGCCCTCCCAATCTCTGATCGAAACCGTCCAATGATGGATCACCATCGGAGAGCTCATCTTGGAGCAGCAAGACATTGGCTTCCTGGAGCAGCATGTTCATGAGCTCATCATGATCTTGCTGCTGATGATGATCAGGGGAAGGATCGGCGTCAACATCGCGCATGTTGCCATTCTCAAAGGGGATCACTACTTGAGGAGACCACAGGAGGTAGCTGCTCTCTTCATGATGTGTGGGGAAGGGGATGAGAGGGGAGCAAGGGTATGACATGGTCTCCATCTGGTTGCTATCCTCAGGAAGAACTCCCTGCTGGGACCTGTGGTTTCATACAGCTTATGTACACAATGAGGACAGGAGAGGGTTAGGACCATTTCTCAAGAGGATGGGAATTTTATATGTGGACCTTCATGGATTGTGTAAGCTAATTTGTCTCACCTTGGAACCACCCCAATTGGGGCATGGATCTGCGCAAGATGTACTATGGCTTTTGTGCAAACTCTGTACCGAGTTCAGATGATGGATGCTGTGTCACTACAGTGTCGTTTTCCTGTTCAATCAGAGTGAAACAGAAATAAGTGGGAGCATGGCAGGCAGAGCATATTCCTGGAAGGTTTCCTGCTAGGTGTCATCATGTGATAAGGTTCTGAATCATATGCAGGATGTAATTCATGCATCTTGCAACAGCCATGACAAGTGGTAATGTTGATAATTGTCCAAAGCAAACCATACATGCCATTGCAGATTTTTCCTAGTCTGACATGGAGCAGGGGTTGGGGAGAACTGCAATGACTAAGCAGATATTCTTCAGGCAGGTCCAGAATTTTAATGTTCTAGTCTATATGATAGAAAATTTCATTAAAACTGGATTTTTACCCCAAAAAAAAAAAAAAAAAAAAAAAAAACACTTAAGATCAGGCCAAGCACATTTACTTTCGTATGCCTCTGGGCTCTGGCTGTGTCCAGTTTTATATTAATCGTCATTGCCCAATAAGCGTAAGACACGAGCCGGCTTCCATGCCCAATTCTTTAAAGTGCAAGTGTCACCAGCCATACAGTACTGATGCTGCAAATTAATATTAAACTCTTTGCAGTTTCGTAATGCAGTTGGTACAACATTGATTCTAACACCACATCAATTTTTAAGAGAGATGCAGGAGAGGTAGCCAATAGAATGCAACTGGAAGGGAACAATGCTGCTTGTCTGAAGGGATAGAGTTGATGCAGAAAGGGAACTCACGCAAAACAAATGTGGGCCACTGAGATATTCTTGGTTCCAAGCTAGCTACCTCTCGTTTTTCACATCAATCTGCACTGGAACTCTTCTCCCTGGTAATTTTGAATAACAGTTAGCTCCAGAAAGGCTGAAAATCTGCAATATAATTTACATGCCGATATTGTGAGCAGTATACCAAGGTAAGATGCATAAAGAGGCCCAAATGTAAAAACCACAAACATTACGCTTTGATAAGCTTTAAGCAGTGATGACTGTAGACTGGAACAATAAAAGAACAATTTCTTGCTCACTTGCTGAGCAGCACAGAAATGGATGGCATTAGAGGACAAGCTGAGATGTCACCATCCAAGACGACGACAAGGGATGCCTTGTGATTAGCCCGTGTCGGTACTCCCATGCATTGTTTATCACCAAGCATTAGCTTTGTTGTCATGATTAACCAGAACAATAGGGATATCAAAGTACAATAAAACAAACATAAACGGTTAGAAAGTGAAATATTTATTCTTTAAACATTCTTGACAGCTTAGAACATATGCAAGCTATGTGCATGAATCCATAGTTTGTTTTGTCAGTGAAGAGGATAAGAAGCTTATTGCAGTTGTTACATGAACCAAACCAGGAGGAAATGAAATCCATGATACAAGTGAATAGACCTCTTCCATGATACCATCATTGTAGAACATATATAGCAGTAATTATCTTGAAACCGAGAAAAGAAATTTTTTATGGGTGTGACTGTTTACCATGCTTATGAAATACTCTACCAACAATGACATCAAATGAGTCAAGGCCGGCTGATGGAGACCTTGGTGCCATCCTAATAGTACCAGAGAAAGAAGCAAAGCATTATTTTAGAGAACATAACAAATCACAAATGCAAACCTGGATCAATGATTTCACCAGACCAATGATTCTGATTGAAAGTCATGGAATTAGCATATTGAAACAATTTATGATATACAAACCTAGTTGTTTGGTTCTCCTAGGGCAAACGCCAACATGATGATCAAAGAATCAAAAAAAAAAAGTCAACCTGTGAGGGGTAAGACAGCCCTTGGGCATTGCATTAAGAAGAAGACATCTTACGTAGGTCAAGAAAACCTTGAACCCTACCCCACCCATACACAGTGGTGACCATGACTGGGGCCACCAGACCAATGATTCTGATTGAAAGCCATGGAATTAGCATAGTGAAACAATTTTATACAAACCTATAACAATGATTCTGATTGAAAGCCATGGAATTAGCATATTGAAACAATTTTATACAAACCTATAGTTGTTTGGTCATCCCAGGGCAGGATGATGATCACAGAGTCAAAAAAAAAAAAAAAAAAAAAACCTCGACCTTTGAAGGGTGGTAAGACAGTCCTTGGGCATTGCATTAAGAAGAAGACCTTCTCACGCAGGCCGAGAAAACCCCTGAACCCTGCCCCACCCGTACACAGTGTCACCATAGCCCATGTGAGAACGACCATGACCAGGGCCGAGCCTTAGACATGTGCTTTGGCGTGTGAGAGACAAGCGGAGTTTTTTAACCCCGAAAATTGCTCCTACGAGGAGTCAAACCCATGATCTGAGGAGTGCTACTCAGGCCACCTAATCAACTCAGCTAGAAGCCCTTTCGCATCACAGAATCAAATAACTAGAACTTAGTAGAGATTTTCATATAAAAAGACATGACTTGATATAATGTGACTGGCATGAAATTTTTAGTGGCAAACATACAATTCTTGTGGGGAAATGGAGGATAAGCCTTGTAGGAAGAAAAATGTGAAGGCACAATAACCTGTTGCCATCTATTTTATATACCTATGGTCCTCATCTCCTTCTAGGAGTGGTAGAGCTCACTTAAAGATGTAAAGTATTGAGGACGTAGAAAATAGCAGGAGTATAATGAGCTCTGGAAGTGGAAGATAGTTTCAATCACTCATTCACTCCTTACAGACACTAGGTTCAGAAAGGAAATTCATTAAGATTGCACAAAACAAGAAGGCTAAATTGCAGCAATGAAACTTACAACAAGCTGACAATCTGATCTAGCAAGCTATACGATCAATTCTTAATGAAATGGCACACAGATTTTCGAGCATAGTTTGAGAAAAGAAAAGGCTAGATGATCGATTTGATCATCCTAACAAATTCAATGCATGAGTAAGGAATAAAGCTTTGGAAGCTGCACAAGAAAATAGCAAAATGCTGTAGTGACATGTTTGCCATAAATACATGGCCTTTGGTTCCTACTGCTTTGCCAGCCTACCCTGTGATGCTGCGCCAACATGATGAGGATAAGTGCACTCATTCTGAACAGCTAATGCAATAAAAAGACATTTATCAGAAAAGGCACGCACTTTTGTTTACTATATTTCTCCACCTGGACTTTAAAAAGGTGTCCTCCTTAATGGTGTGTGATAGTGAAAGCACATTACTAATACAAAAAAGGAGCCTGTTGTAGTGCTGTTCCTCAAAACCATATATGTATGGTTAAATTTCAGATCATGCTATGATACTGGTTACTGTGTCATGGCTGATACTAACACGGGGAATTTAAGAATTCCTGTTAGTGCTAGTGCTATATACTCGAACTTACTAAAGTTGTTAGTCAGTTTCTAGGTTAATTAGCACAAGTAACATGTTCCACACTTCCCTCATGAAACTTTTACTAAGAAACCTTTATGCATCCAGGATTGGCAAATGGCAATGATACTTTTCACCTAAAAACTAGCAGGCATCAGCTGCTCTTATATTGGGGTGGTAATCCTGTATCCAAAAATTCATTGCATAAAAACCTTATCCGAAACGCCACTATGATTTTGTTTGGTAAATACAACTTATAAAGTAACACGAATCAAAGAATGTGGTTACCGATAGCAACCGAAGAACAAACAGAAGTGGCCCCTTTGAGCATGCCCCACCTTGGTGAAAAAAGAGGAGCAACATGATGGGGTCCTTTTATATTATATATAAAAAACACAAGTGCACTTGTCCACTTATTTTGTGAAAGTAGATAGTTTTGTTCAAATTAAAGGTTAAAGGTATATACTAGTACTATCGTTACAGAAAGGTGAGCTGTGATAAGTGTCAACGAGAAAGAAAGGTGAGACGTGAGGAGACGTGAGAAGGAGCATCGTCATATTCACAAATCACATCCCATCGACCTCCAGGATGCTGCTTGTCAAATGACAGAGAGAGACCAGCCATCAACCTGCCTGAACGGTGAGGTCGAGGCAAATATTTATCTCCAAGAACATATTGCCTTTGAGCTAGTATGCTACTGCCTTTAGGTAAAACCATTTTTTATCTCGTTATCTGTCATAGGTAATAACTCACTGGTGTTTAAGAATGGTCCAAATCTTTTAAACTCCACTCTATAAATTAGTTAACAGGTATGTATACATGGATTCGTCTCAGTTGGTAATTTAAACATGTGATTGTACATACAGTGTAATATGCAAAATATCTTTTCTTTTGTGAATCGAGTGAGCAATCATTGGTGCTCTATATGGGCCACCATATTCCATTCATCGTGTCTTTTACCACTATAACGTGATTAAGACTTGACATGCTAGCGCTAATTTCACATTATCGCCTTGCAAACTAACTGTATCCCATGCTATGCTACATAGTAGCTATAGAAAGCAGAAACTCGAGACAGTGAAGGGCACAGATGGAGCACAACAATGACAGGTAACAATAGCCATCCACCATGAAAAAGAAAAGCTAAACATTTACATAAATTGTTAAAGGTAGTTAGTTCAGGCTAACATATTACTCCAGAAACCAGCAAAGAAGAAAACAAACAGCATTTTGGAATACAGGAGCCATTTCAGATTAATGATGATACAAAGAAAAGCTAACTACACTACCAATGAGGCATATGCATACATTGTACATTAGCTATCTTTACAGTGCTGAACTGCAGTTGGTGTATGATGTAATATTGGCCCTGATAGTCCTCAAATGAAATCCATGGAGTCGTTTAGGGACTGACCACTGAGCGACTGTCCCCCATTTGATGGACTCTGGTGACGATGGTTCTGATTGTGATGCTGAGCCTGGTGGCCACCGAAGTATGACATCTGCTGCTGCTGCTGCTGCTGCTGCTGCTGTTGCTGCTGTTGCACGAAATAGGATGGGATCTGCTGCTGGAGTCCTCCATTGAAGGGGTTCCCATTCATGTTCCCAACTTGTCCTGCAGCTATCTTAAGTCGCTGGACTTCTTCTCGCAGGGCTTCATTCAAAGCTGTGTGAGGTAGCAAATGAAATATTTCAGTGAGCTGATTCCCTAAATAACTAGGAAATTAGAACTGTTCCATTTCATTAGTACAGATTAATAAACTCAGTATAACCAAAGATCTTGGCAGTGAAATTTTGTGTTTTAAGAGCAATCAACAATGACAACCAGGAGACCTCAAATCAAAGGAAGAACAGAGCATACCGTCTCGCAGTTTAGCTTGCTCTTCCATGGATTGCAACCGAAGCTTGAGCTCTCTGTTTTCAGCAGTTAAACCAGTTGTATCCCTCTGCGTTTGAAGTAAAACACAGTATGTCAAACATGACGATGTTATATATGTGGAGACCAAATAAAAGGTTGCATCATAAAAGTTTAAAACATATCCAGAACAGGTATAAAAACTGTTGGTTGGTGGTCTTTAATAACAATACCGTACCAAATGTTCTCAGACATACAAAAGGGAGTTTATGTGGCAGCAACATGAAAATATCAATAAAGCAAGAGTGCAAGACCACTGAAAACATTACTCCAATACAGCACATGCAGAAATTACTAAAGTGGGAAACTAACTATATTCCTTTGGAAGTGTTGGAAGTCACACATACTGGATAAACATAAAGACAGGACTTATACAAACGAAAAAGATAAAGGCAGGACACCTTTCGTTATATTGTGAAAATATATCTACTATCACATAGGCCCTATCAGTAGCAATACAAAGTTGTTTAGAAGTTCATCTACATGAACAATTGCAAATCACCAAGATGAATTAAGCCCAACTACCCCATCACCAATTGTCTTATTTCTTTCTTTATTTACATAGTGTCACACCTGAGATTGTAAGCTGACTATCCTTGCCTAACCAAATGTTAGATTACTAGCCAAGTTGTTCTTGATAGAGAAATATCTTCTATCTGTGGCCACTTAATCTTCACCTTAACACTAAACATCTGATTCCATCCACTTCAATCAAATCATACACTGGAATGGGTCATCAATGGCCCATTTGTGGTGAGTAGTGACCTATCGGTCCCCAAACATCCGCTTTTACCACTAAAGACTAATAGACACATTGAATCCTACCCAGCTTCATCTACCACGCCAACTATAATTCCATAGGTAGAAGTGCACACAAAGGAAATAAATGCTTAAAATCTAATTACATCTTAAATATCAATGTATGGACATGATGCACCCGAACATAAACACCATACAAATTTCCAGAAAAAAAAAAATCCAGAAAAGATTTGAGAATCTTAATAGCAAACCAATTTACCATGCCTTTCTAACTTGCCATTAACAGATGAAATTTTAGTGCACACTCAAGTCACGATTTGTTGTCGATACAGAAACAAAACCTAACAATATGATACATTCAAACAAAAGGTGCACAAGTATAAATAACCATACATAAAATCAGCTTTTTGCATATGTTTTTTCAGACATGGGTTGTAATACTTGCATCTGCATCCTTTCTGGCGCATGTGTTCATTTAGACATGGCCAGTAATTAGGTACACAGTACTGTTCATTGCACTTGCTTTCTATCCTAAAAAACCATGTTCTGCAGCCAAGTGCTCACAGATGCAAGCTGGAATGACTAAGTTGTCAGAAAAGTACCAAAGCCCAATCCCAGTTCCCAGTATCAATTCACGTTACATGGCGTGCTACATTCTTTATAAACTGCTGGGCTCTGGCAAAAGTGGAAATAACAAAGCTACTTCAAAGTGATTGTTTGATGAGAAAGCAATCGTTTCTGAATTTAATTTTAAAACAAACCGACTACTTGACTCAAAACAGCAATAAACAAATGTAGTCCAACCAAATATGAACCAAGCTCCCACACAGAAATCGACGTGTTACTACGCAAGCACACTGCACACAACCAAAAGCCTATCAGAAAGATGAAGCTGATTTTGATGTAATTCTTCACGCACACCGATTCTCGTCAAACTTAAACTAATTTCGAAACAAAATATAACCCCATACCTGGAGCAGGGTGAGCTGTGCTGACAAAGTAGTGGCCTCTGTCTGCAGAGTCTGGACCTTCCTCTCCAGTTCACTAGTGTACTTGATCTTCCTCTCCTTTGACCTCGCTGCGGACTGCCTGTTCGCCAGAATCCTACATGACAGCACCATCGCAAACTCAGCGCAAATCAACAACCCCTGGATAGCAGGATAGGGATAGCTCCGAGCCACCACAGAAACCCAAAAATCGCGCAATCATTGTCATTAACACGAGGCAGATAGCTAAGATGCCATATAACAATTCTAACACTAGAAGCAATCAGTACTCTTGCTCCGCACGCTAAATTACTGTGCTGGATAAGGATTCTCGATCTCCCTCCGGATCTATTCTATCTATCTAGGAAGCATCAAATGCCCCCAGAAAATATTCCCCACCTCTTTGCGCGCTTGGGGTCGATGAGCGCGAGCTCGGCGATCCTCTCGGCGGGCATGGCCTTCTTGGCGTAGTCCGGCAGGCCGCCGCCGGAGAGAGGCGACTCGCCCTCGAACGGCGAGGTGGCCCCATCCATGGAGCCGCTCCTCTTGTGCCCGGGCGCACCCCCACCCGAGCTGCTCCCGCTGGGTCCTCCCTGGAACGAGAGGCCCTCGAAGAAGGCGGCGTCGAGGGAGAGGCTCCGCGTGTGGGCTCCGCCGGGCGGGCGGGGCGCCGGGGCCGGGGCCGCATGCTGCGGCTGCGTCTGCTGCGGCAGCGGCGGGGGGCGGAGGGGTCGGGTCGGAGGCGGCCGGGGAGTCGTCGGAGAGCGAGGGAAGTCGAGGTCGGAGAAGGAGAAGTCGCCGTCCGGGTCCAGCAGCAGGTCCGCGTCGGGGAAGCGGAGGAACGTCTCCGAGTGGGCCCGCCGGTGGTGCCCCCGCGCGAAGCCCCCCCCCCGCCGCCCGTGGACGGCGCCGGCGCCGCCGGCAGCGGGAACCGCGGGTCCATCTCGGTCAGCGCCGGCAGCGAGCCCAGAGCTTGCTCGCACCCTCGCTGGCAGGTCGCGGCGGTGCGGCGCGTTGGTCTCGCTCGCGTGCAGAGAGAGAGAGAGAGAGAGAGAGAGAGAGAGTGCGCGTGTGTGTGTGAGCAGCAGCGAGGGGGCGAGTTGGTGCGGGGGGCCGTGGCATACGTGTGAGGAGTAGAAAGAGGGAGACGGGGGAAGCGATGCCGCCGCGTGGTCCCGGTCCACGGAGGCGGGTCAGCCAGGACACGTATCCCAAGGCGGACGGACGGCGGGGGTGGTGGTCCGGGTGCAGGGAGCGCGGTGGGAATCCCGGCGTGCTGCGGAAGGGAGGTGGACGGCCGACGGGGGGATCTTGTGTGGGCTCGGTGCATGGACCAGTGCCTTTCGAGGCGCAGACTTCGCAGGAGACCGGGCCGCCGCCACCCTAGACAGCGGCGCGTGGACTGGGTGCAGGCAGGGCGGAGTCCGTGAAAGGGTAAGGGTGTCATTTCCGCGAGGGGAGGAATGCCTGCCCTGCCGCGTTGTCCCTATCAGGGCAGCCGCGTGCTGCTGCAGAGGGCGCGGGGCCCGGGCGACTATTTGGCGGTGGCTTCCGGCGTGGCCTATGGCGTGTGGGCCCTAGGACTCGGGTCCACATGCCAGCGCGGGTGCCGTGGCTGGGGCCGTCTTTTTTGGTGCCACTGTGTCGTGTCAGTTGGATGGCGGTTGAGGGTCCTGCGGTTTTTGAGGATGCGGGGGGCCCGGCGCGGCCACGGTGCAAAGCGGACCACCCGCGGGACGCCGACCGGCCACCGCCACGGCCACGGTGCTGAGAAAGCGGACCACCACGCGGGACGCCGACCGGCCACCGCCACGTTTGTTTGTGGTAAATATTGCGCCTAGACTCAAAAAAGCGCCGGCGGCAATTAGTTATTATTTTTATT
Organism: Chrysopogon serrulatus; assembly: GCA_015844335.1. Lineage (NCBI taxonomy): Eukaryota > Viridiplantae > Streptophyta > Magnoliopsida > Poales > Poaceae > Chrysopogon > Chrysopogon serrulatus. The sequence goes on from JADLZL010006536.1 coordinate 143,787, forward strand.
TATATTTAATGTTGCCAGTATAAACATGCGTGGTGGTGGAAAAGGATCCAAAGGTGGCAACAAGCTTGCACTCACGGCAGCCTGCGCCCTCCTGGCAGTGAACATTTTCCTCTTGACTTGATGGTCAAAGAAAGCTCTAGATCCTTGTGAGGAAGAAAGAAAGAACAAAGCCCTCACAGAAAGGAATGATTACCGGCCTAAACATCACCACATTTGAAATAACATTATGTTTCTTTTCAAAATCCTCTTTCATGAAGTAGTGCACCACTAGTGTTGACGTACTTTGGCCTACGCAATGCAGTAACAGGCCAAGTTTCTTCTCTCGAGCCTTCACGTACCGAGTTAGTATAGAAGAATGCCTTCACGCACCACATCTTATCATTTCTCATTTGTTCTAGGGCATTGAGTTGCTGGAGCTGCATTTGGTATTGATCTATGTCAAATCTCAAAACGCCTTGCTGACAACATCTAGCATATGTCTTTCCATTCTTTTGCAACAAAGTTGGCACGGGACCCCACAAAATGAGAGTTGTGAACCTTGTCTTCAAATTTTCCCCGATAGAGTATATCTCGAAATACATCTCAGTAGCACAAGGATTATGAAAGCCTAGTTTATGGAAAAGGACCAAATTTAGTCGTAGAATCCTTTGCACCGCTATAAGTAAGCAATGCGCTCATTGAAACATACTATTATGAACTATGATCGAGTGTGGAGGTCAAGGTCTTAATATCCCATCACCAACATTCCAATGTTTGATGTTTTAGACCTCCCCTAAGGATGTTGATGACCTGACTGTGGCCATGTTGACAATAACAACAATGGTGGTGTTTACACACCTCTAAAGTGTTCAATGTGTCTTAAAAGTCTATATCGTCTTTTACAGCTAAAAAATTCCAAACAGAGAAGGTAAACTAGCTCAACTAATGAAAATTTATTAGCTAGCCTTTTCTAGCTAGCAATAAGCGGTCAGCTAAGGTGATCTAAGCACCCCTTAAGAAACTTTATCGTGGTAATTCAGGTCCCATATATGGCACCAACTAAAGGACTTGCAACAACATGAGTCTCTATCTTTGCCCTATCCTACGGCTCTGTTCGTTTAGTTTTGAATGCACTGTTTTGGAGACCCTTCTAGATGGAGTGGAGCAACCTATATTAGAAAATTGGAGTATTTTAGTCAGGATCTAAAACTAATTTATGCTCGATTAGAGAACCAAAGATTTTCATTCCTGTCGCCTCTCTTCTTGACCTCACATCAGATAGAAAATGTGGCTCACATGCTGATGTTGAAAGGGATAGCCTTTTTATTATTATTATATATACATCATACATGACTCTACTATTACGAGTGAGTGAGGGAGACTGACTTTTTAGTAACGCAATGATGACGAACCCAACGACCAGGATGTTGAATATATGCATTTTATAAGATGATGAAAATGTACTCCCAAATAAATTCTCTTCGTACGACGCAGATACAAATACTCACAAGTTGATGTTGATTTTGTCCAAAGTTTAGCTCAATATATATAAATAAATTGGTTACCTTACCTTCCATTCCACGCTTTTAGGGTGAACTGATAGTTTTTTTTTTTTTTGAGCATAAGGGTGAACTGATAGTTGACGACGCACTGTACCTTCGATCCGGCATTAAATCTGTGTAATTCTCGGTTTAGTTGTAAATCATGAGATGAAATCAGGACAGCAATGGACAAACATCCTCACTGAACTGAATAAGCGCCTCTGTTCAAACCAATGGTGGACCGTGGCCCACTTGCTGGTTCCACGGGCCACGGAGGCCACAAGCCCACCACCCGGTCATGAAAAGCCCATCTACCTCTCGGCCCAGGAATATGCCCGGGATCTGGGAGGAGGAGGACGTCACGAGGCGGAACATACCAACGACATCCTCAGGTTCCAGAACCGCTGACGTGGCGCTCCTCCTCCTCCGGCGATTCGCTCTCTCCCTCCTCCCTCTCGCGGCCACGCCCCCCCCCGCCACCGCAAGGCCGCAATCTCTCGCCGCCGGCCCCGCCCTCCACGCCCGCCTCCATCCTCGAGGAGGATCCCCGATGAGGTGAGGCCATCCTGCTGCCCTACCGATCCCTTCTCGTGCACGAATCCCATCTCGCGCCCGGGGCTGGAAAACTCATCCGATGCGGCGGGATCCCATGGCCGCGCCGCTCGCGCGTGGAAGCCGGGAGTCGCGTGGAGAATGCGGACCCACGCTGGCGCGTGCTTGCTACAGCGGGTTCGGCGGCGACGGGATCCGTTGGATCGATTCCGTGTCTGTGTCCGAGGTATCGGGGTCGTTGGTCGGGATTACGATTCGCGTGGCTCCACTCCAGCTGAGCTGTGATCCGGTGATCCTGAGCGGGGAAGTGGCTGGTTTCCTGTTTTTTTTTTTTTGGAATTTTTGCTCCAATCGGAAGGGGGAACGGGGTGGGTGGTGTGGTGTCATGTCATCCGGTCGTGGAAATTGCTTGTGCGCTGAGGTCTCGGTCCTGACCCGCTTCCTGGTCTTTTGCAGCTCGGAGACGTGTTGATTTGGATAGCTATTCGTAGAGTGTGCAATGGTGGACTTTGTTCGACGGCTTGCCAATGCCCTGCTCAAGTGCTGCGACCTTGACATACCCAATCGGCCAAAGGGCCTCGAGGACCCCGAGCGCCTGGCTAGAGAGACTGTTTGTATGCTCCTTTACTCCCGCTTGCTTCTACAGAATCAGTCTATATGTTCAGATGCTTGTTTCACATCTGTTGTCGTTTATTCAGCAGTGGATTTCCTGTATTTTGCAGTTAACGTGAATGAAATCGAGGCTCTGTATGAGCTGTTCAAGAAGATTAGCAGCGCTGTGGTTGATGATGGCTTGATTAACAAGGTCTGTAAGTTGTACTAATTTCTTTTGAAAGTGTGAAGTGGCAGTGAATGGCAATTTTGTTTCCATGAAGCCATGATGTCTGATCTCTCCTTTGGGGCTTTGATGTATTATCTGCAGGAAGAATTCCAATTAGCCCTGTTTAAGACCAACAGAAAGGATAGCATGTTTGCTGATCGGGTATGTCCACTGGAGCCTTTAGATACATTTTGTCAGTGAAAATTTTGTTGTCATGAAAGCAAAGCTCACTGCTGAAAACTTCACAGTTATTCAGTCTGTTCTTGCCCGATTATTATTTTCTTTTTGCTATTTGGGTCACATTATTTTTCTAGTTGGTTGTTATAAAAGGATCAACAGTACAATATTTGTTTTATGAACATTGTCATTAATGAAATTATGCCAAGCTGTCTACAGCAGTGGTAGGACAGCATAGACCCTGAGCCTTTTAAGCTTACAGTCATATGCTCACACACATGTTTCTGTGGGCATGTGTTAAGCTGTTAACACATATATTTCAATGTGTTTGCATGTGTGATTAGTAAGTACCCACCTGTAATCATTGAAAGGGGGTGCTCAATGTGAACTTTTTTTTTGTTACAAATTTGTTTGATTTCCAAAATATGCATATCATCCATCAGCAGTGACATTGTGTTTGTTGGAGGGGGATCTTCTGCAGTGTTTTGCTGATCCTGAGCATGCCAGTGTTCACCTTGATCCCAAGCATCCCAATTTGCACCTGAGTGTAAACCATTGAAGGAAGCTCTACTTTGAGTTCTTTATGTGGCCCAACGGATTTTGGCCACATGCAATGTATGATATATACAGATATAGTTTACCATTTGGTAACCATCTATTAATCCATTGCCAATACTGAGTCAAATTAGATGGCCTGTTTATTGCTCCAATGCATAGAGCTACTATTGATCACACAACTTTACTGATGCTTAGCAAAGAGTCTTCCCACATTTCTATCATTGTTTCCTTGATTCCCAATAAATGAATATGGTACTGCAGGATCATATTTTTGAGATAGGTGGAGACTCCTTTTTTCTTGAGTCCCCTACAATTGCTAATCATGCCTTTCATTGTTTAACCATAAATTGTCTGTCCAACACATATTTGAGGAAATGCTTTAATAACTCAATAGATATTCCCACTTCTGAGTTTACATAATCCTTTTCCTTTTTTTTTAAAAAAATTGGCACCCTGTTCTGAAGAGGTCTATCTCCATCCTTCATCACATCACTGCAAATCCTGGCAGCCACTTTTTTTTTTTTTTTTGTGTGAAAACCCACATTTTCAGTTTTGCTGTGGGCTGGAGATTTTTCAGTTTTGCATGTTGAAAGAACAGACCAGGGAACACTTGCCTTTTCTACAAAATGTCAATGAATTGTAACATATATAAAGGTGTTCACATTCAATGGGCAACTGAGCACACATGGTCCCTTTGAAATTACATAGACATGCTTACTGGATTCTAATCCTGTTTTTGTTTTCATTGACTTAGGTATTTGACTTGTTTGACACGAAGCACAATGGAATTCTTGAATTTGAGGAATTTGCTCGAGCCCTTTCTGTGTTCCATCCAAGTGCACCAATCGATGACAAAATTGATTGTAAGCCTTCATGCTTAATTTTATCCATTCCAGTTACCACTTTAATATGTGATAATATTTCAAGATAAAATGTTGAGTTATTACTACTTAAAATCCATGAAAACCCTTCTGGACATGATAGGCAGCTGGGACTGCATTGCCTGTACCTAACAGCTTTACAAAAGAGTGAACATTGTAAAAATGGGAATAGACCTTTCATTCCTGATGTGGTACATTGGTTAAATGGACTGCCGCTAACTCTTTTTTTTTTGTGGACATAGACATGTCGGGGCTAAGGGTAAAAAATGGTGTACCAAACCATAGCTAATTTGGACTAATTTTTAGCCCCAACTTGTAACTAGCCATGTGTATCCAAACATGCCCATAATGTCATACAAGGGTTAAATGGACTGCCACTAAATCCTTTTTGTTGTGACTAGAAATAGTTTATTTTGATTTCATTACCTGCTAAGGCTCTGTAGGGAGGGAGAAGCTTGTAGATAGAGTATATTAGTGCGAGGCCTGCTATGTGCTACCTGCATCTTTACAATGCACACAAAAAATCTTTAGATTTTGGAAGTTTTTTGTGATGAACTATTTAGAATGAGTATGTAGTTAACCATTTCAGTTTATTCTACTTTGGGAAATTATGCTTGTGTCATTCATTCACTCTCATGATCTTGTTTCCTATCAACTTGCAGTTGCTTTCAAATTGTATGATCTCAAACAACAGGGTTTCATTGAAAAGCAGGAGGTATCTTCTACTTGCTTATATTCTTAAGTAAATCATTTCTTCCATGCCATATTTATTAGTGCATATGATTGGTTTGCATGTTCCATGTTGCATCTATTTTTCCTACACTAGCTTGAGTGCAGTGCAATTATTCACCCTCTCAAGTCATGTTCCAATTTATCATGTGACTTTATCATCAGTTTATTTTGAATTGAAACTAAAATGATTATGTTGGACATCTATGAGTCTAAACTTGGCCCTCATATTTGAAGTATATCCCATTTGACATTAAATGCTGTTCCTTCTTGATTGTCAGGTCAAGCAAATGGTGGTCGCAACACTTGCTGAATCAGGAATGAATCTTTCAGATGATATTATTGAAGGCATTATTGATAAGGTATATCTGAGTACATGTATTTCTGTATAGGGTTATATATATCAAAACTTATGCTCAGTTGCTCGTATTTTTTGGTGTGACTAGACATTTGAGGAAGCAGATACAAAGCATGATGGGAAAATTGACAAGGAGGAATGGCGCAGCCTTGTTTTGAGGCATCCATCTCTGTTAAAAAATATGACCCTCCCATATCTCCGGTCAGTAGTCTTGATGATTTTGCCCTTTTCCTAACAGTTTTTCTTCCTGAACTTCTACTTAGGTTCCTATGTGAAGCTCACTAGCTCAGTATTGTAGACTCTATATTTGTTCAACACACAGAACATGCGCCATCTGCTCCCTCCATTTCTCTATATTTGTCCATGGTCTCAGAATATGTTGTTTTAGTCAACTGTTCCTCATTGGTTGAAAACTATGGTATTTTATTGTGAATTTTCATGTTATGACTGCACATGAAGTCCATGGGATACTTTTGCTATTTCCATCAAGCTTTAATTCAAGTGCCCTCTGTGTAATGTCTGTTTAATGTCTTCCTAATCATGATCCTGAAGATATTAATGGCTTTGTTTAGAGAAGAAAAAGGCCACCCTCTGTAAATTTTGAAGTTTGTTAGAAAGAACAGAAGTATTTTGTTTGTTTTATAGTATTATATATCAGGAAAAAACACAACAGAAAATCATTTCCACCCTTGGACAGATATGTTGAAACAAATAATTCTGAGGATGGACACATATAGTGAAATGGAGGGAATATTATCATTAAACCTTTGTTTGCCAGATTGCTTGTTCTTCTCCGTCAGATCCTTATCTGGAGAAAGATGGGGGTATTCTGTGCTGATGGTGCACTGTCATGTTTGTTAATTGAAACTCGAACAAAAAAGCATACAGTTTAGCCCCCTTTTTTTTTGCTGTTTTATTAACTGAATCTGTGTATGTTTGATGGAGTAACAGCATTTATTGAAATATTGTCCTTATCATGGATTAATTTTTGAACAGGGATATCACCACGACGTTTCCAAGCTTTGTGTTCAATTCTCAAGTAGAGGATGCGTGAGGTCCCAGCATCTAAGGCACCATTCAATCCCCTGGGGCACAGCAGATCAGGTTCTGTGGGGGCACTAGCGTGTTTTTGTTTCCTTGAAAATGTAAATTTCATGTGGTGGCATGTCCTTTTGTATAGTGAGTATTGCTATTGTGCACAGAATTGCAGCATGGAGCGTTTCTTGTCATGTGTTTATAAAATGTTCTTCAAACGTATTGTTCATATAAAACTACTCAAAAGAATTGAATTGAGTACAAAACTACTCAGTAAGAATTGAATCGAGTACAAGTGATACCACAAAAGATGGAGATGCTCTTTGCCTCCTTTGGCGGGATGAGCTCAATAGCCAATTTTTTGTCCGAGCATATGACAACCTTCTTTGTTGTGCTTAAACGGAGTCCACAAACTCCAACTGTCTACGTGACAACCATCACTGAGAGTAATAAGAAAACCAGCTTGCATTATGATCTTCTAGTGCCACTTGATCACTCTCTTAATACCACTAGAATCGAATCTTCAGAGTGTATGAGAGTGGAGTGTTAGCAAGAGCTCTAATGTGTGTATTTCCAAGCGTCCAAAAGAGCTCCCCTCGACTAGCCACACTTATAGAAATAAAGCTAGCCGTTACGACTATACTGTGCTTTCGTAGGCAGAACTGAGCTTCGGTGTGCACCGGAGTTGGTTATCACCAGAAAAATCAAGCGACAGTAATTGATACTGTACAGAAATTACATGTTATTACTATGGTGCAACCAGAGAAATCCATGAGTTCTAAGCCAAACTGTGTACAAAAACACCCTGCTGGAGTCACTCTCTGGTGTCACACTGGAGGATAGTTCGAAATCTTTGTTTGGATTTTAGTAATTGAGTGAAAACATTAGTGGACTAATATATTCTATATGAGATGAAAGGCGTGGTGATTTAGTCCACAGGCTTGAGTTGAACACATGAAGGTCATAGATAAGATGGCATGGATCATGCGACATAAAGGCCCAACAAATGAAATATTGAAGATGGTGGATGATTGTGAGGGGCTATTGTGGTCATTCTCCGATGGAGAGGCAAAGAACTACTATAGAGGAATTGAGGCGAAGATAGAGTGCCTTGTGACCAAGCCGGCT